>JABXWE010003665.1:0-47094 GCA_014611495.1 Limonius californicus
ATATATATATATATATTAAATAAAATGTGTGTACAGTTACATGTCAAAAATATTCAAACGAGAACCAGATTATGCAATTATATATAAATATATAGGAAAGGCCTCGAGACGTCCGAATCTTCTGCTCGTGTTGCTACTGACTACGACATTAACTGTAACGTCGAGAAATAAAGCTGCGTAGTCAATATCAGCTGAGCTAACTACATAAGTGGTACTAATTATTAAATCTACTAAACAATTAGCAACCAAAAGTTGCAGTATTTCATGAAAATACAACTATTTCTACTTTTATAAATCGAAGCACTTTGCAAACAAATAATCACTGCTTACAATCACCATTAATAACCAAAAATATGAAAGATGTTTACTTTAATTCGGCGACAGACTAGAGAAAGCTAAAAAGTTTGATTTTTAGCTTGTAGACACCCCTACACACCTAATGAAGAAGAAAAGGATGTTGCATCAAGTTGCACAATGATAAATAGAGAAAAGACTACTAACTGGTTCTTTTAAGTACAAAAAACGATATACTGAGACACAGAGATTTTGCTAGGAGGGAAAATCTCCACGGAAACGTTACAGGGGTAATACAAGTAATTTTAGCCGCATTATTCTTTTTTATTCCTGTCAGAAGCACCTATAATTATAATATGTAATGATAATAATGGCAGGTGCTCCATCATTTTGAAACCATATACGTTGTCTAACATAAAGAGGAATGTCATCTGAAAGTTGAGGCAATTCATTTTCTACGAATTGTAAATACATTTCTCCATTTAAACTGCCTTCAACGATACCATACTTCGCATTTGCAGTAAACATTCTTTGAAAGTGTGCTTGCCGAATCCAATGTGGGTTATTATGTGAATAGAAATGGCAGTTGTGGCTATTTACAAACCCATTGTTACTAAACTTCGCTTCGTCAGCAAATAGAATATTTCTTAAAAAAGTGTGGATCAGTAGTAACTTCGTTTCTTAAAAATGGGCAGAAATTTACTCGACATGGGTAATCATCTTCAGTAAGGTATTGCACTAAAGTGGTACCAATGAAACCGGTTTGCTTCTAAAATGTTAAATACCAAACTTTGGCTGAAGCTTATAGTTCTAGCAACTGCTCGTTGGCTTATATGGGGATTACCAGTTACGTCTTCATTGTTTCACCTTTGTTTTGGAAAACTATCTAAACTACTCATAAATGAATAGGGATATTGTAATATAAAGCATATATGTTTGTATCTGGCGGCCAATGGTCGTCTATTATTGATATAATTAAAGCAAGCGGCAATGTTTGATGTTGAAAAACAAAAAATAATCGAATCCGGTTGTAATTGTTTAACCGTATTAGTGTCAAATCGAGTTTGTGTGTTTGATTGAATAATATTTCCTGTCTTCTTAAGATCTTCTTTGTTCATTGTTTTTTTATTCGTGTGTTACGTTTGTGTTCTTAATAATAAACAACAATTCATAGAAACCACTTAACAATAGAACAACGAAATTTAGCCGTTGCTATGCACCAAGGAGGAGATTGTCAGGTAATTTCACGTGTCCTATCGCGCCTTAGAGAAATAGGTACGACTGCAAGAAGACATGGAAGTGGATCTTTTCGCATCGCAACACCTCGTGAGGATCGACTTCTGGTAACTAATGTAAGAATGCATCCCTTTTCAACTGCTCGACATCTACAGCAAGTGCTGCAGAATAACATAGGAAATCGAGTTTTCGACCAAACTGTGAGAAATCGATTGTTTGAGGTAGGACTTACCTCATACCCTCCCTGAGATGTTCTGCAAGAACTGTGGCTCAACAAAGACACCGGGTGGAATGGTCAAGACGTAGGCTTCAAGAAGCGACACCGTGGGATGATATACTGTTTTCGAATGAGTCCAGATATTGTCTCGGCAATGATAGCCGGCGTCAAGAGTATATCGTAGTGTCGGACATCGCACCTTACCTCATTATAAATCTTTATGGGCCATGTTCTGAACCGTCGCAATGCTGTTAGCGGGAAATATTTTGTTTTTATTAAGGGCAACGCAAGGTGGTATCGTGCTCGGATTGTTTTACAAATGCTTCGAGATGAAGAAATAAACCATCTTGTTCTTCCTCCGCTATATCCAGACTTCAACCCAATCGAGCATGCAAGTGACCTTTTGCAGAGACAGCTGGATCATCATAATCCAAGGCCTACTACTGTACAACTGCTGAGGGATGTATTGCCGGTACTGTGGCATCAAATTCCACAAGAACATATTGATAATCGCATTGAGAGTATGCCAGCAACGTGCAGAGCAGTTATTACTGCCACAGGAGGTCCCACGTGGTATTCGAATTTATTAAATTTAAATTCAGTGAAAGGAGACAACAACGATTTTCATTATGCTACTGTTAAATTTCATCTTTAAACGTACCTTCTTGTAATTTTCATGTTCATTACTAAAAGGACGTTACATTTTGCTGTTTTTATAGTTTTTCATGATAAATGCAATTGGTGTTGCCTTTAAGTGCTTTACACTGCAATATCCGTATTCATTTCTGAGTAGTTTATATTGCCATAAATTTCTATCCAAATGTTTACAGGCATTATGTGATGGAAGGGGTCTATCCGGGCATCTTTGTGCATATCGTCATATTGCTAAGTCCGCCGCCCGTCTGCATTCTCCCAAAATCAACATCATATTCGTTTTATTGCTATTAGAATACATTGAAGCTGACTGTTTTTACCACAAGATACATATTGAACAACTATGTACAGAGGTTTTCAAAATTTTACAAAACTGTACATGACATTTGCCCGTTCGAGGGACTCTTATTGTAAAAAAAATATATTTTTTAGAGCTAAAAGGAAAAGTTAACTATGTATTTCATGTACATGTGAGAGGTGTAACCTACTTACTTGTTACAAGATAACATGATCACACTGTATATATATATATATATATATATTATATACTGGAGAGTGCATGCCTACATTTCAAAAATAGGCAACCCAAAGCACTTATCATAAGATGTCTGTTTGATATGATTGACAGTGTACTTCCAAATTAATAAACTATTATACTTACTACTATGATAATTGGGATTGTAGATATCGTAGTACCTTACGATATGTATTTGGGGTTGCTGATTTTTAGAATGGTAGGATCATACAGAAGGCGAGTCTCCCAAGACGAATCAGCTTCATCTCTTGGTTATTTATAGTATTGAAAACTTATTTATGGACAGCTTGTAACAGGCAGCGCGTTAAGTTAGTAAATTGAACTGCTTAGGTGCGGTTTTCTTGAAAATGGTACATTTTATCAATATGAAACAAATACACGTTTTTCATGTAAAAATAACTTCCGTATACAAACTTTATTTATAGTAACAAAAACGCTAGTAATAAAAAATTATGATGAACTACAAAGGAAAAAAATCTGCCTGCAGTGCCATTTATAATATACAGCGATGCTTATTTGCTGAAAATCTTCAGCTTCCCTGAAATGGATGCGTACCAACTTTTAGCTTGATGAGCAATTTTGTTTCTGAAATACACTCAATGTCTATGTTATTCTAACTATATGTCATTCGCAGAACCTTCATAAAAAATAGTAAACAAACACAAATATTAGTACATTATTTAAGGCTGCTAAAATTTGCTGGCGGTCATTCATTGTAAAACTGCGACTTGACAAGTGACTTGTAACATCCCGTTCAAGAAAATTGAGTTTAAATGAATTATCCCCTGAAAATGGCGTACGATTCTTGTCGTTCTTCGCGTCCGTTCCTTAAAGTGTGTTCAAATTCATTATAATATTACTTTTTGTACTCTATTAGGTACAATTATTTTTAGATCAGTCTCAGTAATTCCTTCTTTAAAATGCAGTTTGCGTCGGATACGTAAATACCAGACTTATGTAAGAATATTATGATACAGGGTGTTGCATTACAAAAAAGGATTATTGTTTGTTAAACATATATTTAAATATCTACATACAAGCGTAATATGTTATATATTTACGATTTTGTGCTTAACTTACAACTGGAAACGAGTTTGCCTAGGCCCGGCCTTGATTGACATTGTAATTACTGGTTGAGCATACTAGTTTTCGTCTTATAATATATGTATGTAGTTTTATTAATATTTCCTTGTTTTAGTCGATTACATTCTACGCGATTGGTTAGTTTTCAATAGCTGCCTACATTTTTGAACTTGTTAACTGTGAAAACTGGTTCACATTATTGCATCGATTGTACATTATTACAGTTTTATAAAAGTAGTGGCCTAAATGTATCGCGGAGGTTGTTCTAACCTTTCATTATACTTTATTGCAGTTATTACTATTATATTTTTTTGTAATTAAGTATTACTGTAATAGCGCAGGCTTTGCTTGTTACTTGATTTACTATCTATGTACTACAATAAAAGTTTTCAAGGTATAAAATGCTTGCACTAGTTACATAGAAGCAAAAATATGTACAGAATTCTCATAAAAATAAAAATTTTCAATGATTCATTTCTTATACAAGGTGTGTTCGATTGAAACCCATCTTTGCTTTATAAAAAATTATACAACAATTTAATTACAAATAATTACCGTCACAGTTAAGGCACCTGTCCCATTGTTTTACTAACTGACGTATACCCAGCTCAGAGAATTCTTGTGGCTGCTGATTGAAGAAGTTTTCCACAGCTATCTGTGCCAGACTCAAAATGCCGACCTTTTAACGCCTTTTTCAGCGGTCCGAAAATATGGAAATCGTAAGGCGATAGATTCGGGCTATAGGATGGATGGTCAAAAATCCTTCATTTCTTTGGTTGAAGATTTTCTTTTACCACATTAGCTACATGAGGCCTAGCATTGTCGAGCAGCAAAATGGCCCCAGGCGTAAGTTATCCTGGACGTTTCTGTCTTATTGCTTGATGAAGCTTGTTCAATGTTTCATTGTACATATTTGCATTCACATTTACTACAGGTTCTTTAAACTCTATCAACAAGGGTCCTTCATGGTCGACGATAACTTACTGGATGGCTCTTAGTAATGGCACCAAGTTTCGTCACCAGCAACTATTGACAGAAAAAAGTTATCACCGTTTTGCGTATAGTCTGTAAGGTTTTTTAATTATTATTTAACAATTAACAATGCACCCAATTTATGAGATTAACTAACATTTTGTTTATGTCCTAACTTACTAAATATTTATCAGTCTAGATGTTTCGATCCATCTTAGTTTCTGAGACATTTGCACACAACCCTAACGTGGCTACACTTGCACTACACTCTGCTTTTCACTACTAAATTACACTTCACACTACACAAGCTCAAAGGGTTTTCTTCTTTTGAGCCTGCGGAGAAGATCCTGGTTGGCTAGAAGTTGTAGGACTTCTGGATTTGGATGTCTATGGAGCCACTCCTCGTGGCTCTTGGCACTCTTCCTGATCACGTCCTCGACTATCTCCACCTGTAGTTCCAGATGCAGATCCTTGTCTCATGGTGCATTTACCATATTTCGTAGAACTCGGTTTTGGAATTTCTGAATGCAAGCATAGTTTCTCTTCTTTGTACTACCCCACAACTGGATGCCATATATCCATGTTGGTCGTATCACCTGTTTGTAAACCAGTACTTTATTTTGAACTGATAATTGGGAATTTCTTCCCAGGAGCCAACACATGCTGTTATATTTTATTTTTATTTCTGTTGTTTTCTTTTTCACATGCTCCTTCCACTGCAATTTAGCATCCAAATTTAAGCCTAGGTATTTGGCTCTTCCCTGGTGAGGGATTGTGTTGTTGTTCAAATTCACTGAGAGGTAGTTTATTTTTCTGTCCGTGAAATTCACATGAGAAGATTTCCCTTCATTAGCCTTTAAGCGCCACTGTTTCATCCATGTGTTTATTTTATTAATTGCGTCTTGGAGCTCGGCCGTTGTTTCTTCTATATCATTTCCTACAGCTTCCTACTGGTTTACAAACAGGTGATACGACCAGTATGGATATATGGCGTCCAGTTGTGGGACTGTACAAAGAAGAGCAACTATGCTTGCATTCAGAAATTCAAAAACCGTGTTCTACGAAATATGGTAAATGCACCATGAGACAAGGATCTGCATCGGAAACTCCAGGTGGAGATGGTCGAGGACGTGATCAGGAAAAGTGCCAAGAGTCGTGAGGAGCGGCTTCATAGACATCCAAATCCAGAAGTCCTACAACTTCTAGCCAATCAGGATCTTCTCCGCATGCTCAAAAGAACAAAATCCTTTGAGCTTGTGTACTGTGAAGTGTAATTTAGTAGTGAAAAGCAGAGTATAGTGCAAGTGTAGTCACGTTAGGATTGTGTGCAAATGTCTTAGAAACTAAGATGGATCGAAGGAAACATCTAGACTGATAAGTATTTAGTAAGTTAGGACATAAACAAAATGTTAGTTAATCTCATAGACTAGGTGCATTGTTAATTGTTAAATAAAAAAATAACATTTACTACAAGTTCCTTAAACTCTATCAACAAGGGTCCTTAATGGTCGAAAAAAAAATTTATCATCACCTTGCTTGCAGAAGGTTGTGCTTTAACTTCTTCGGTGGTGGTGAACTTGAACGTTTCCACTGCATCGACGATAACTTACTGGATGGCTCGTAGAAATGGCACCAAGTTGCGTCCCAGCAACTATTGACAGAAGAAAGTCATCACCATTTTGCCTATAGTCTGTGAGGTGTTCCAGAGATAAGCCCATCCGCAAGCATTTTTATTAATTAAATAAGAGACGAGGAATTCATTGCGAACAAACTTTGCTGTAACCCAGGTTACGAACAATACTATGGACAACAATTTCTGAAATTTCTCTAATTGAAATTCGACGATTTTCTCTAATAAGGCCTTCCACACATGCCATATTGTTTTCTGCTAATGCAGTACACCGTGCACCTGGTCGCGGCTCACCCATAGTCCCCTCTTTTCAATTCTTAAATTTTCAGCACCATTCCTTCACATTTGGGTACGCAATACATGCATTTCCATACACTGCTTGCATTCGTGTATGAATCTGCAATGGCTGCACACTCTCAGCGCATAAAAATTGTAGGACCGCACGCTAATCAAAATTGGACGGATTTCCAACAACAAACGCTATTTCTAAATCGAAATTTTAAAAGTCAGAATCAAATTCAAACGCCAGAAACTTATTAATGTGCTGCTTACAAACACTACCAACATTAACAAACGTCATTGAATTATTGCATTTGTTTTCAAGACTAAGTAGATCTAAGATAGGTTTCAGTTGAATAAGCCTCGTATATCCATACGTATAGTGATTCTAAGGTTGTTAATAGCTTTAATAATAATTTAAATTTTATGAAGCACATTTTAAATATTTGAATACCCACCTTTTAAGTTGCATGCAAATTTCTATTACAATATTGAAATCAATTTTGATCGGTTTAAGCGATTCTAATTTAAAGTTTCATAAATTATAATACACGACCTGAAATGTCGCCTCCTACGTGAAGGAACTAATTTAAAATCTTGTAGCTCTGCTGTACTTTACTATGAATATGAAATTTTATATTTGTCGTGTTTTATGTTTCACGCGACCGATCAATTATGTATTTATACCTGATCTACTAATCAAACAGGTATGCAGTTTTGTAATCTAATATTTCGCAATGTGCTTTAAGGAAAACAAATATTGTTATGCCGGCAGAAAATACAGAGGCTGTGTTGCTAGGTAATAGTTAATTCAAATATAACAGTATATTAAAGATATATTTAGGCAATTGCGGATAAGAAAAGAGTAATTACTTAATTGGAAGGAACAAGTAAGGAGGAAGACTTAAGAAATATTTTTAGGGGTCACAAATATTAATTCATTTTAATATTTCAAAAAAGTTGACTTTTTTAATTATGCAAACGAATTTATTATTATTATTTCTACCTGCGGGGATGGAGCTACCGTTACGGCAAAGTAGGCAATCGCCCAGGGCGCAAGCCGTAAGCGGGCGCAGAAATCCAGCCACTTATGTATATAGAACGCCGCAGTAGATGATAGATAAGACTCGAAAAAGATTGGAGCAATTCTATCTTCACACCAGATGAATACTATTCATTTGGAAAGCAGACCTGGAAGGAACTTGATTTGTGTTTATCTAAAGACGCAACAATTGATAATTTTAACCAGCAAAAGATATGAGAAGAGTAACAATATTGACGCCAAATATTCGAACGTTCAATTGCTTTGATAAGAGTACTTGGATAGATAGGAAGATGTTCAAAATGAACTTATTCAGATCCTAGCAGGAGCTATAAAAAGAAAATATTGTCATCTGTAAAATCGGCAAAATATTACTCAATTACTTTGGATTGCACACCGGACGTTAGCCATGTTGATCAGATGACAATGATTACACGTTTTGTTGACGGTATCAAACCATAAGATAGTGAGATATCCGCGGCTGAGGTAATAATAAGAGAACATTTCTTAGTATTTGTTCCACTGGAGAAAACTAGAGGTCACAGAAACTGTGAATGAACAGCTTGAACAAATGGAATTACCCATTGAGAATATCCGTGATCAAGGATATGACAACGGAATGAACAACGAATGCCGGCAAATTACCTCAGAAATGCTTCAGAACGTCCGAAATCGTTTTTAACAAAACTACTACTACTGTATGGATGCCGGAAGTCATCATTTCGCATATACAATAAAGTGAAAGTTGAGGTACATTTTTTAATCAATAAAACATTAATGGTAGGTATATATTATGGTAAAAGTGAAAAATCATGAATTGTTGGTTTTTGGCGGGTTACTATCTTTAAAAGGCATTTTCTCGAATACTACTACCCTGAATTTGAAAAACTAGGAAGCGTTAAAACGAGAATTTAATGCCCTTTAAAATGACCGATCGCTCGACCCTCTTTTCCATTTAAAATTTTATAGGACCCCTATGAGGCTGAAGTGACAAGGTTGAAAATAAACGCAAAAAGTTTCCCCCTCAAAACAAAAATTAATGGTTACGAGCGATTTTTTAAAAATGACAATAATATGAAAACTGTTTCGTTTTGATTGGCCCATCTTGGTTATCCCATAGTAATGGGAAGATAGACCATGAAATATGCGAATGAAGAGCTACTGTGGGAAGAACGCAATAAATAACACTTTTTTTGGGAAAAATGGAAATTCTGAAAGAAACGAAAGCAGTGGTAGGAAAAAAATGGAATACCAGACTCTAGTTTATGGAAGCCAGTCATGGACGTTCGCAAAGTAGATTCACAAGCACACATATGAAGTTCTGGAGAAAAATAGATATACAAACAAGACAAAATAGGATTAGGAACACAACATACAGAGTACAACAGGGCTTAAGGGCAGTCGGAGAACTGATCCAAGAAAGGTGTTTAGGACAGCTGAGACATGTACACAGAATGAAACTAGACAGCATTCAAACAAAGACTAGAAGGAAATAATAAAGTTGAAAGACCAAGAAAGATGTACGCTGAAGGGGTAAAAATAGTAGCGGAACAGAAAGGGTCTGAATTACAGGGTACAACTGATTGCATAGCACAGCACTGCGGACGCCCGTCAAACGGAATTCGTAGTGCAGAAAAATCCGCGCTGGTCAGTACTTGGATGGGCGGAGGGCGCGTACAACCCTCGGTCCTGGTTGTCATACCTTTGACAATCGTAAACCATGTAGAGGAATTTCTCATCTCTGTTCGACGGGTTGGGGTAGCTTCCTGCCGTCATACTTGATATGTAGATAATTAACAAGCCATTGGCCTATACACAGAGGAAGAATAAGAGGAAGTAGGGTACAATTGCGAAACGTGGAAAAACGCCGAAAAACTCACAAATGGTGGGGGTGATAACCAACCAACGCTTCGTGTACATCGAAGACGCGTCAGGGGTACCTTTGTTTCTCTCTATAGTCCTTGGCATCTCAAGAGAGTGTGGTGACATTCTCTCATATGTTTGCGGCGTGCGTGTAAAGTAATGTACACAAACACAGGGGACCTACTATTTTACACGAGCTCCGAACCGCGGGAAGTGTTACATTTCTTCTCCAGAGAAGGTGCCCTTGGCAGAAGTACTTCTGTGGTTTGCGCTTACCTTCCGAGGGAAAATGGTCGTGTAAAAATCCGATGTTTCTGGAATCGAACCCAAGTTCAATCCATTAACCGTTGCCCCATGGTCGCTTCATACCTTCGTTTATAACATATATGAATATATAAATCAAATATCTTCCTTTCAATAGCATTTTTATAAGTTACGTGAAAAACGATAAGTAACAAAACAAGCAAAATCAAGATTGAATTAAGAGAAAAACTAAAAGAAAATGAGAAAATCTTACAAATTTTTTAGTAATTATTATGTCTTGTGACGTTCGGCCGTTTTTTGATTGAACGCACCCTGTATGTGCGCCTTTTATATATCTTTTTGTACAGCAGCATTAACCAGAGTCTTCACACTATTAAGTGCGGAGATACAGACAGAAGTCAGGTTCTAGATCTCGATCTGAGTGTTACGTACAATTAAAATTACCTTTGGACGTCCGAATCAGTGTAATTTCCCAATAGGTAATTACTTTCGCTTTGTGCGGTACCACTTACGGTACGTCCGAAAAGAGGGAATATGTATACGAAAAATTCCGAAAATATCGTTTAAAGTACAGATTTGGGAAATTTCGTCGTATGACGCAATATTGAAAAATTTGCCGAAAGGAAGTGGTTTTGAGAGAAGAAACTGTAAAAACTGCACCACTACACTCAGGGACTGACTCAAACTTTACACCCCCTTGAAAGGCCAATTTTTTATCGAGAAAGCTAAATTTTCAAAACCTTTGTTCGCTACGCTTCAGCTGTTTCATTCAGTTTACCGAGGGGAAGCCCTCCCTGAGGCAACGCCGTTCATTGTAAAATTCTGTGAAATCAGTTTCTATTTTGTATGTTTTATTCGAAGTACTTTAGAGTTATAAGAAGATAATACTGCGTGTACAAGGCCTTTCTGCGGTATCTTTTTTTTCAGGTATTATTGACTTAGATTTTTATTGTTTCGGGTTCTGTGTGACCTTTTTTTAATATTAGGATTGTTCGTTTCAAACTGTGTTTGTTTTTTAAAATAATGTTTATCTTTGTTCGTTACCAAATTATAATCAATTAACCATTTTGTATGTATTTTTGTCCGCTTTTTTTTACATTTAATTAGATGCCTTTGTTAAACTCAATTCTATTATTTTGATCTCTATTAAAAGTAATGTGAAGATTCCTGTAAGGACAGCTGAGAGTGATTGATGCGTCCCTTTGTTTACGGGGCTAGTAAATTAATATTTCTAGTAGGAACAATTGCGGGAAAAGGTAAGTTCCATCAAGTACAACCTTCGGATTGGCCATTTCAAAGTAACGTGGAGCTTGAGCAGTGCCGGATCTAGTGATATTCCCGTTGGTGCCCTAACTTATTATGACTTTATCCCGAATTTGATCAAATTTAAGCGCGGTGTATTTTACGAAAAGAACCCTCCGCTAGGACATGCCGTCGTTTATGTGTCAGTTGCGCTTAAGCCCGTGACAGTCTTGTATTATGCTTTTTGTTATTTGTTTTTATATATTATTATTTAAATAAAACACTCAAAATTAACATCAGTCTACTTTATTCAAACAAAAAATTATTGGTTGCTTTTGAAAAAAGAGTTTCAAAGTAATTATCTGATAGATTAATACAGAAGGGTGTATGTATTAGACAAGGTAAAATGGAAAACATAGATGAGGGAAGTAAAGCGGAAATAGTAGAACATCTCTGTTTTTCTACGATCGTCTAATTTTATGGGATTATACTTAGACGTATTTAAGGAAGGATTCTAGCCGGAAAAACTGTTTAAGAATTATAACGATCTTACGACTTCCGCATTCTCCAAACTCTTCTAAAGTAATTTTCAAGCGGAAAAACCTTAAACGGTTTCGAGATGTGCTTTTCATACATATTCAATCATTCATTCATTTAAATCCTTCACAAACGAAAGGAGCAGTAAAGGACGTTAAAGAACTGCCAATTAGATTTAATATTTAATTTCCTTATTTGTGACAAGCGCTGCAAGGTATTCTGCGAGCTTATGTGTATTAAGAAATACTTGCGCTTGAATGTGGAAGTGTTAATTATATTGGTTTATCTAGACCACTTTTTATGGCCAGCCAAATGCATTGCATGATTTAGTATGGCTGAATACTATTGTGTTATAAATAAAATATTTTAATTTACTTACGTGTTTTTTAGAACAAGATTGTTGACCTCAATGACTTTAAAGTTTTTATCTGCATTTCTGTTTCGCAAGCTCCATTCCATTAAATAGGAGCAGAAAGTATTTGCGCTGTAAAAAATGAACTTGTATGCAATGCTATAATACGAGTCCTTACTCTGTTAGTTAAACATCGTTAATTTCAAGCTTCGAACAAAAACTGACATTGTCTGAATGGAAGCCCTGAAATAAAGTAGCCGTTCACAACATAAAAGGCAAATTAACAGCTATACATTTTTAGTATATACATTCTATTTTCGAATGAATAATGTTCATTGTAGATCGAAATAGTACTCTTAATTTTTTAATTAGTGTTAGGAGCGTTTTTGTTGAAAGGTTTTATTGAATAACCAATAAGATTGATTCGTAGAAAGTTTTACATATTTTTGTTTACTTCTCGTACGGATGTTGGAATACAGCCGTGCATATGCAAATGCCAGACGAGGGTCGCAAATTAGCAACGCCACATATGGAAACATGAAACAAAGAAACGACTGACCAACCTGTTGCTGCTATTAAGTACTGTAGTGTAACTCAGCGGGGAAGCCACCCCCTTCACTTAGTTGAATAGGCAGTTTGTTGATCATACTTGGATCAAATGATTGGTGTTTGTTACCTTCGAGATCATTGTTTCTTAGACATATACTTCTGTTTTATAAGACCATTTGAACAGTTGAAAATCAGTTGCACTGCTGCAACTTTGAAAGGGTCAATAGGGGAGGAAAGCCATCCATCTATATCTCATTGACAACTGTAGGGATTGTCTAGAACGTATATGCCACAGTAGTTTGGGACCTAGGACCACAGTACAGCAATTCTGTGTCCCCTATAGAGTGAATAGGGGACGAGAGCCATACACCTACGTGTATATGTATATCTATTGTGATACCCGTGCGAATTGTCTAATACGTACATGTAACATAGGATTTTGGGGCCCCTAGGGCCTCAGTTAGCAATTCCTATAACACACCATGGCTAGCCACAGTTGTACAAGCTTTCAATTTCACCGGGCCGAATTCAGAGAGCTGTTAATTACAACCACACACACAATCATACAGGGAATTTTTTTTAGTATACATGCTTATGTATATTTTTAAAAAGAACGCGTCAATTACGCCTATTGTGTAGGCAACCAACTCAACCCACTACTAAAAAACAGAAGCGAACGTCACAGTAGTTGTGAATTATTTGAGTATAAAGGTTATGTTGATGCAGTGTTTATATTAAATAAGTATTTCACTCTGTATATAGGACACAGATGATGACTTTTTTTGTTAAATACAAAAATCGACAGGGTGATGTTTCTGTAAGGTTCGTGAATATTCTACTTCCTGTGTACAACACAAATACATCAACGGCAAAGTGGTGTAATGGTCGGCATAGCTGCCTTCCAAGCAGTTGATCCGAGTTCAATTCCCGATCATAGCAAACTTTTTTTAATTATTCATTGTTATAACTATTAATTATAATTTCTTCAACGTAGAATAAAATATTTAATTTCATTTTTTCGGTTAAAACGTGATTACTTTTAGTTCTTATTTTATGGGAATTTATTATGCATCTCTCTGATTTAAATTTTCTTACAATTGTTTGTATGGTTTGAATACAAGGAATAGGTCTTTCTGGATATTTTACTGAAAATAAGTCTCTCACAGTTCTTAAGCTGTTACCATTCTGACACCACATTAGAATTTCCACTTTTTCGTCTTTACTGGACATGGTTGTATAAAAAACGCAATAAGACACTAAATAGAGATTAATTTTATTTTTTAACATTGAATTAATTTGATTGTTTTGGTCATAGCATGTTTCAGTTGTCTATATAGTTGGTTGCCTATATAATAGGCGTAATTGACGCGTTCTTTTTAAAAGTATACATATACTAAAAAGAAAAATTCCCTGTATATCTCGAGCAATACTGATCATTATTCATACTTCTACTCAATTACTCAATCACTAGTGCAATAGATTCACTAAAATATATATAATTTAGCTTTGACAGGTCTTTAGGACCATTGCTTAATAATCTCCTTCGATTCTTTGCGGTTTCCCGCTTTCTTCCTCCAATTCTGTACTCGTTTCTGTCGCAAATCCTTTAGCATTTGTTGTAGCAATCTCTTCCTAGGTCTTCCCTGTCTTCGGTTTTCCATTAGATTCAGTGATAATACCATTTTTGTCACCCTTTCTTTTGGCAGCTTTTCTATATGCCCTAACCATCTTAACCTTTGGGCTCTAATGAAGTGGCTGATTGTGGCTTCCCCAAACATCTGTTGTACTTCCTCGTTCCGTCTTCGTTCCCATCCTTCCGCAGTTTTTTACTCCGTATATCTTTCTTAAACACTTCCTTTCCCACACCTCCATTTTCTCTTTTTCAACTTCATTGAACACCCACGTTTCGCTGCCATACGTCACTATAAGTTTTAGCATCGTTTTCTACACACGCTTTCAGCTCTGTTTTCGTTCTTACCATTAGTACAACGTCATCTGCATAGGCTAAACACTGGTGACTCATCGTACTTAGAGTTCCTGTCCTGTTAATGCCGCTATTTTTATTATTCCCTCTAATGCCATATTGCAAAGTGTCGTAGACAGGGAGTCTCCCTGTCGTAGTCTTCTGTTCACCTCAAATTCCGATGAGAGCTTACCGTTAACTCTTGCTGTGTTAGTCGAGTTTGTTATCGTCATGGCTGCTAATTCTATTAGATTAATCGGGATATTTAGATCTTTCATTATTTCGTACAGGGTTCTTCGGTTTATGCTGTCATAAACCTGTCGGAAGTCTACAAAAACGGTGTAGATGTCAACTTTATGTTCATAGCATGTGTTTGTAGTTCTATTAGGACAAAAATCTGATCCATCAGCCACCTATTCTTTCTAAAACCTCCCTGGTACTCGTCTAGTTGTTCCTCTGCATATTTTTGTATTTTATTTCTGATTAGTGTTGCCAGGGTTTTATATGTCGTGTCTAGCAGAGCCATCCCCCTGAAATTATTATATATTTTTTCTTCTATCTTTTCTCCTCCATACTTTATTAATTCTGTACGCAAGACATTTTTTCCGGGATTTTTTGCATTATTTTTTGATTTTGGGGCCCTTAGGGCCTCTTTTATCAATTTCTATAACACACCATGGCTAGCGATAGTTGTACAAATGTACAAGCTTTCAGTTTCACCGGGCCGAATTCGAAGAGCTCTCCATTACAACCACACACACTCATATATCCCGAGCAATAATGATCATCATTCATACTTTAACTCACTGTAGTTCCATAAGAAAATAACATCTTAAACATCTATTACTCAATCACTAGTGCACTAAATTTACTAAAATAAAATAGCTAAATTACATGCACACATATTTTACACCCTAAAGATGCGACACCTATCTCCCCTCTCCCACATATACGTTTCGTCTTACTTAAACCCTCTGCCCTGTATTTCTTCACTCTCGAGGTCAAGCTGCGAGCCCAAACTCTCAATTAGTTATGGACACATGGAAATCCTAGATGTTATTCAGATATGTTACATGTTAGACGACCAATTTACATTTATTTATTTGAATAGTCAAAATATAAACACTAGCTTAAATTGAATTTATACACCTAACATACGGTATTTTAAAATTTTCTCTGAAGTCAATGGAAGAAGAACTGTTTAAAATTTAAAATAATTTGGAATTATGCATATTTGCCCATATATAATCTGCGTAAACTAAATGTACCTGGATTCATCAACACTTGCAAAATATCGTTCAACTGCTCGTTTCACTTCTTTATTGTGTCAAGGAATTGCTTCAGCTGGAGAACTAAATCCCAGTCAGAAGAAAATCAATCGGATGAATACGAGGGGTGCAACAGTAAATGGTACTCCAATTCATTTTGCCATGGAAACAACGCTTGTATGGGCATATGCTTTTATTAATTAAATAGGTATTTTTTAAGAATATTTGTATCAAGTTGGTTAAACAGGTTAGCGTATTTTAAACCCATTATTGAAGAGTTCTTTGGAAAATAGTCTATCAGAAATAACTCTCTCTATTATTCCTGAAAATCCCGTCATTACAAAATCGACTTACAAACTCAGCTGCATTCTTCTTAAAATGCTCTTGAGAAATTTGCATTTCTAGCGTTTATTAATAGAACTAGAACTTATCTTGTAGATAATTTTTTTACGCCTAATTTTGTAGTTAAGAAGTACCATGCACGTTCATCGTAGATATCTACAGCCTCAGCAATTGCTGAAGCTTGTAGCAACAGATCATAAATAGTTTGGATAAAAACTTTACTCTAAAAGATTTCGAAAAGTATCTTCTTAGCTATTTAAAATGCTTTTAATTGGACATTTAATAAATTTAATTGCTGGTACTGGTTTCCATTTAAATAATAAATAGTTATTTTTGATGTATATTTTGCATATTTAAGTGCATATTTTCTATATTTAAGTGCAGAGATTGCATTTTTGAGTGCATATCTTGTCTGATTATTTTGTTTTTTTTTCGTGCATGTGCATGTAAACCTGGCATCTACTTATAAAATCACTACATTTTAAAAGATTTCAATTGTATAGACTTCCTTCACAATTTACTTAACCTTTCTACATAATAATTATAATAAAAATAATAATGTTTAAAAGCCTTAAATATTTTACAAGGTTAAACGAGTCGCCAACTGTGTTCTTAACTTTGGGTTTTAAGGTTTTGAAATGTTAAGGCCTTTCGACAAATTATTTAGGCTCTAAATACAATCTCAAAGTTGTGTTAGTGATTAGGTATTACAGCTATTGATAGTATTATTTGTATTCTAACAACAATCATTTACTACCGCCTTACTGCTAATGTTACTGATTTTTTGGTAGACTCCTCTGGATTTTTCTTTTGTAATATATTTTCCAAAAAGATTTAATCTTAGGGTTTTCTAGTTTTGTTCACGGAATGTTTGCTAACAAAACCCTCCACATCTATTAATAGCAAAATCATCATTTATTAATCGATTTTATTTAAAAACAACGCATTTCTGCCTTTTCCTTGTGCAAATTGGGTTTAAATGCATGCCGATTAGGCACTTGTTTGTCGGTTGACACCTGTTATGGTAACAATCAATTACTTAAATAGTGTATTAAAGATTATATATAGAAATTAAACTAGGACAGACTGGTGGCGCAGTGGTAAGGGGGTCAGTCTCAACTAGGGGAACTCGGGTTCGAATCCTGGTGAAGGCAAAATTCTTAATAAAACAATTCCCATCACTACGGGTCGGTGCTTGAATCGGGTTATTATTAACAATTCTATTCGTGGAGTGATCGACTGCGAAGAGCAACTAGGCACGTATACTGTATCCCCCCCCCATACAAGACGTCTCTCCTGTGGAGCGCAACAAAAAATTACCACAGAAAACGCATTTGCCTAGTATAGCGAACATGCATTTTCCAGTGCACGTTCGTCGCCTACACTCTATTTGAGTATGGCAGTATACGAAGAAGAAGATTAAATTAGAATTAACTTAGTGTGATTGCAAAAAAAGTTTTTCTGCCCGTAGTTAGATATTGACAGTTCTTTATTCATTCACGGATTTGTTCACTTTTACAAATTTTTATTTTAGATTTGAAAAATAAAATTATTACTGTACTAACAGCACGACTAACGATGTTGTTTTAAAATTAAACACTGACTTGCATAAGCATAGCCATTTTAAGAAACATCAGAGCGTCTGTTAACTGCCAGGAAAGCTCTATTTCGCTGCCAGCACTCAAGAAATATGAATCCTTCTTTTTCGCTCTTTTAACTCTTGGACATAGTATTCATCGAAGCTGTTATAAAAATGCTTTAGAATAAATTGCGTGAAAAATTCTTGTTGTACCTGAGATAATCCGCTCGGATGACTTGAGACTGGAAGGTTTGCTTTCTGTGTTAGGCAAAGGAAACAAACATACTAGTGAGTGTGAAATATGTTTTAAATTTATTTGTCAGACACATGGGCAGGTTACTGCAAAAAAGAATGCAAATCGTGTTAGAAGTAATTTCTACGCTATTTGTAAGAATCATTTCTATTGAATAAAAGCGTTATGTGTGGGAGCCGAATTTACTATCCTTTTTAGTCTGCAGGCCAATAACTACAAATGGTTGCAAAAACAAAAGTATTATAATTGAATTATCATTTACAAGCTTTTATTATGAGCATAGATATTTTGGTGTTTTTAAATTAATGAACTTTACCTTTGCCTGGTCCCAATCCCGGGATGTGAAAGGAGGAGGGTTCCCGGTCGAGGCTAGTAACCTACTCGAGGTAAAACGATACACAGGTGTATACAATGGCACAAGTCGGGGTGGGAATACTAATACATGAAAAGACCATATTGACAAATTGTGAATTTAAACAGCAATATTATGTATATCACCCTAAAACTTGACAACGAACAAATATACCTGATAAGTATATACATGCCAGACATGGGTAAACCCAAGGACCAACGAACTAATTTCTTTGCGGAACTCCAAGACGCATTAGACAGACTACCAGACAAATCAGAGATCTTCATAATGGGAGATTTTAACTCCAGAATTAGAAATACTGTTATCCAGCCTCGGCATAATGTAAAGATTCAATGAAAATACCCTTAATGACAACAGGGCAATGAGGATAACAACATGCGCTCAAAACAAACGTCGTATGATAATATATTGTATAAGTATAAGGAACAGCACAAATATACGGTTGGCAACACAAGAGACCAAAACCCAACAATTGACTACATCATTGCCAACAGGGAAATTCACCCCCAAGTCATATCCAAGATGTAAGAATATTTACTTCTGCAAATGTTGGAACAGGACGTGGTTTAATTATATGTAAATAAAGCTCCAATGTTAATCTCCAAAAGAAAAAACCACCTCTATACACCGACAAGTTTAACACGAGTCTTTCAAAGATGAGTCAATAGAAACCTTATACAAAGCCAGATTGCAAGAAACAATAACCACCAACCCCATAACAGAGGATAATGACGTCGACATAATGTGGCAGAGGATGAAAGCACAGATCACATACAGTGCAAAGAAAGCGGTTGGGGTTAGAAAAGTAAACGGTAATGGAAGAAGAACCAACAAGTCGTGGTTAACCTTAAATACAGAACCACAAGGACGGTAGAAAAGCAGGACAAATATAAGATAGTCCGACATAGGGCAAATGAAGAAATAAAACAAATGAAGAAGGTATACTGCGAAAAATTTTCTGAAGAAATGGATCATTACCTTTACAAATCCTGGTGTGGAAAGTATTAAGAAATAAAAAAACTGGTAACGAAGAAGTACATACAAACAACACTATCTCGGAAACATGGAAATACTACATGCAAGAGGCGTATAAGAACCAAGAAAAAAATGACGAAGATAACCAAGTAGGTATACACCTGGAGCAATTCTTAAACGAAGGGAATATAAAACGAGGGGGTACATGAAGCACTGATAAAATTAAAAAATAGGGAAGCCCCCGAAACGGACAACATCCCAAATGAAATGCTTAAATATGGTGTTGCTCAATTAAAAAAGGTAATAATATTACTATTCCAAAAAAAATTGTCTTAACTCGAAGAATCCACGAAGAATGGAGCGTCACGGTACCGATTTACGAAAAGGGAAATAAGAACATCCCCGAGAAATATAGTACAATAATGCTACTAAATAAGTGAGGAACAACAGGGCTTTAGATAAAATCGATCGACAGTCGACGCGCTCTTTATCTGACGACAAATATTGGAAAAATCTATGGTATTCAATAAACCTCTGTTTCTTTGCTTGGTGGACCTCAAAAAGGCATTTGATAGAGTCAAACTAGCTGGTGTTTTAGAAACACTCCGAAAACACGAGATCAACCATAACTATATTAAAGTTATTGAACAGATCAATAAGACGCGCATAAAAACACAGCAGGGACTAGCTGAAGATGTACCCATTCTGATGGGGATTCGATAAGGCAATAGTATCAGTTCAACTCATTTACAAAGTGTCAAGAAAGTCAACGGAGGGTATAAAATGGGACAACAAACGACAAAAATACTGTGTTATGCAGAAAATGCGATATTGATGGGGGGAACTGAGGATGACTTCCAGCGACAACTGCACCGACAAGAACGGAAGACTTTAACATGCTAGTATCAGCATATAAGACAGAATCGATGCGTATATGAACAGAGCCTATCAGATGTAAGCTGGTTGTAAATATCCAACCTATCAAACAAAGTATGTTCTGCACCTAGCAATCGATATAACGAGCTGTAAAATTTACATCAAGTGGATCGCACTCAAGCAAATAAAGCCTCAAGAATATCGGGCTATATAAGAGAACTTATCTGGATAAATAAGTGCATGTCAACAGAAAGCAAGGTCCGAATTTGAATTTATAAAGCCATAGTGAGACCAGTACCGACGTATGCAGACACGCGCAGAAACTGCAAAAACAAAAAATATATTCAGAACAACAGCAATGAAAACGTTGAGAATTATCAAGGGAGTAACTGTAAAGCAGTGGTTCTTAATGTGTGGGTCGCGACCCCCTGGAGAAGTCAATTTTTAAATAAAAATTTCAATAAATGCAAGAACATAAATAACTGTAAACACAAAAACAAGTCGCGAAGCAATAACATTAATGCGATGTTCTGCCTGTTTTTCAGAAAGTAGCTTTTCAAATCTGGGCTCTGTATTCGACACACTCACAATAATATCATTTTCAAGTTCGAGGCGATTTTTTACTTTTGTTTTGATGCTAATGGCACTAAATACTTTACAGTTTTGTCCGCAAGCTCGGGATATTCTTGCATTCTTTTGCTCCAAAACCAATAAGTAAACACGTGCTCAGAATTTATCATATTATCATTCTTAACTAAGTCTTCTATGAGTTCTTGAACGCACTGGAATGAATCAAACTTCTTTTTCCAATTGAAGTCGACTAGAAATCAAGTTTCTTTGTAAATCTGTTAATTTTGTCCGTAGCTGTTATTATGTTAATATCGCATCACTGCAAGCTGCAATTCAGAGTATTTAAGTGCTCGAGGATAGGTAAGGAAAGACAGCCTAAGAAATCAAAGGGAATTGGAAAATATTTTCTTATATTCCGGTTTCTCATCTTGCAGGAACATTAAAAGTTCCGCTTTTAACTAAAAACTCTTTTCAAGACGTTACCCCTCGAAGCGATCTTGCATCCGCGTGATAAAAATATTTGGTTATAAAGAACTCATGTCTTCAGTTACTATTCGAAAAAAAAACAGCCATAACCTTGGCGCCATCGATGCATATAGCAACGTATCTTCCCCAGTTAATCTCGCACTTTGCGTGAAAGTGTCGAATACACATTTTCCGGTGGTAGTGACCTCTAATGTAGTACAAAATTAAATATCTTCTGTAATACCATATTCAGTATTATATCTTATAAATGATATAAATTGGGTATAGTTAGAAATATCCCAGGATTCTGTAGCGAGAAGTACGTGCACTTCTTAATATTTTCAACAATTTCTGTTCTGCCATGTCACTTCTTCTTCTTTGGGTAGTATTATTAGAGAGGGGTATCGGTTTCAGCTTGCCAGCTTCTTTTTCACCAACCATTATTTGCATCATTTCAACAGCTGCTGGTAAAATCAGATCTTGAGTAATTGTGTGTGGCTTATTGGTTTCTGTGTAACAGGACGCCAGGGGAGGCTTGCTTTTGATTTTACCCCTGGTCCTTACAACTTCTGCTTATACCTAATTAAACTAATTTAGCCTGCCCGAGCGGTAAGGAGGCTGCTAACCATTAGGAAACCTTGGTTTTATATTGGAACTATGACTTACCTTGAGCTTGTTGTGGTCGCCCCAAAGGTAGATACAGCACTTTATTTACATACAACTATTGTCTCTTTAACGGCGTAGTTAAAACGAATAAAACACTAAGGGGTAAGTCTAAGTTGATTTATTATAAGTAAAATATAAAGATGAACAAATAAATGAAATACATTTAATTGAATGAGAAAGTGAAATGCTGACTTGCAACTTATAAGAAGAACTGGGAATTACTTGGTCGCGGAAATAACTAAAGACTCGGTTCGTTACTGAATTTAGAATTTAGGTGTTTAACTAAACAAAACTAGTTCAAGACTGTCTAAACTAATCTTTCTTCCTTACCAAGTCAGCTTTTTGGAGGCGGGAGCTTTTCTCAAGCTCAGGCCCTTTTGGTAAAGATTGTACCAATGGAGCTCTGTTCTAAATGTGCTTGTTGCCCACATTGGGACGCTTTGTTTACTGACCCCTGGTTGTGTAGGGCCAAGCACTTAACTTTTAAATATATATATTTATTGGTATTCGACGTTTATTACTAATTGCTCCAAGTTCTGACAAACCGTTTGGCTAGTTATAAGTTTTTCATAGTCAGCCTGGAAGTGTGTAATTTAAATGACCTGCCAAAAGGTAATGTAAGCTTATGATCGGCGAGTTCTTCCCAGTTCTCGAGTGGCAATAAACAAATGCACATGTTATTTGAACTCCTTTTTAGCAGCTACAAATAGCGGCTATAAATTCAGAAATGTGCAAACTACAATAAATCTTAAAACATACTACAATAAATCTGAAAACATTTAGGGAAGAAGGTAATGGCTTTACTGGCTTACGGGTTTAGTATCCGACAATTTTTAACAATGCCCCGCGTAAATCTGTTGAACCTAATTCAGCTAAATTACTATAAATTTGGAAAGGGTCGCAAAGTGTACAATTGTGCCATAAGGACCCCAACAGTGAGTTTAATAGTTTGTACTTCTAAACTCTGAAAGCCAAGGGTTGGGTTTCCGGACAGTTATTAAAATGCTCAAGTTTGAAATATTTATTAATTCTAAAATATCTGTATTTCTATTGTCTGTTTTCTAAATGGAACTCTGTTCTTTGCAGCTCCGTTATATCTCTGACAGACGTAACTGTCGAATACTAAAAGTACAATTGTACAAACCGTCATAAAACAAATTTGTAATAACAATTTGTTACATCTGCAATGCGAAATGCAACTCGATAACTTGATAAAAGTGCTTCTTCATTAGTAGTTGTTGCTGATGTAAAAGTGGCTTGCTCCTTGTGTTTAGCTTTCTTCAGAGAATTCCACAGGCTTTTCTTTTTGTCTGGATGTTTGGCATTTAAATGTCGAAATAGCTTTAATGGCTTCATACTTTCTTTTGACAACACTTCTCGATAAAGTACGCACTGAGGTTTCTGGGAAATACCGGTAAAACCATATTTGAGATATTCATCGTTGTACAATCTATGTTTCTTTGTATTTCTATCACTGACAGGCGCTGAAGGTTCTAATGGCCGTTTTAATAATGTATCCATCTTTAACAAAACGAGTATACTTCGTGCTTAACCTTAAATGTTTGCTATAGATTTATTGCACTCAACACACAGTCAAAAGTACAGCACATAATTTTGAAATGATGACAAATCTCATCGCAGTCCACTGCTTACATAGGGTAAAACTTATTTTACTCCAGAATATTGTGGAAATTTCCGGAAACACGGAGAACAAATAAATAAATTGCTACTTGGTAATAGATGGCGTCAGTTGGCTGGATAGCCGCTGATTCTGAATGAATTTGAGTACTACATGAGAGAAGTCGTGAGAAAATTATTGGAAACAACGGGGCCGTGCTTTAAAAAAGTTTGGGAACCACTGCTCTAAGAGATCAAATAAAAAGTGCAACAATACGAGAAGAACTTAATGTGTAAGACGTGCTTTAAAAGAGAGAGAGAGAGAGAGAGAGAGAGAAGCCGACACCGGGGAGATCACATCAATAGAATGGACAAAGACTGATAGGCAGAAGAATACCTCCCAGCCGGCCACCCAAAAGATGGTATGAAAGTTGGACTTCCACCTTACGAGAGGCAGAATAAAAACAGAGAAAATGGACAAAGTCTTATATACGAGGGCTGTTCGCTTTCTGCTGAACGTAGTAAAATAATACACAATTTATTGACAAAACACATTTATTTATAAATTTTCAAAGTATTCCCCTCTGTGCATTTTTGCATCCGAGAAAACCAATCTTCAAAAACATTTTCTGTAATCTTCCGGCGTTTACTGATTTATTTCATTTTTAAATGCGCCAACCGCTTCTTCGACCGATGTAAAACGTAAATCCCGTAACTTATTCTTTACACGAGGAAATAAAAAGAAATAATTAGGTGCTAGGTCTGGACTGTATGGTGAATGACCCATTATTTCAATGTTTTGGGCATTCAAGTACTCAGTCGTTCGAGTGCAGTGTGTGCCTGAGCGTCTTGATGCAATATGATCCTTCTTCTTGGAGGTTTTTCGCGAACATTTTGGAGAACTTGAGGCAAACAAACTGTAGTGTACCATTCAGCTTTAACAGTACGACGATCCTCCAGTGCTACAGTGGAAACATGTTCAGTAATTCCAACAAATGTGGCGACCATCTTTTTGTTTCGGCTTTTTTTCACGAACAACTTTTATTGGAGCCGATTCGTTCTCAAAGACCCAAACCCCGACTGTTGCTTTCTTTCGAGATTATAGCAGTATATAGTTCTTACGATGAGCATATTTCAGTTTCGGATTAGCGCTTTATTTGCATACCACAAACTGAACGCATTTCTGTCTTTGTTAGTTGCTCGCGGATTCATATTTCAAAGACAAAGACGTATGTCGTAGTGACATCTGCAAAAGAAACAGGGATACTTGAAGAATGTCGCGCTATGCATCCAAACGTCACTACTTAAATCTGTTTCCAGCAGTCTATAAAATGTTTTAGAGGTTTATATGGCAATATTTTATTTTCTAAAGTTAGGTACCTAAGTGTTTTTATTTACAATGTTGTTTATTGCTGAAATTTATTTTATACACTTTGGGAACCTTTGTTTTTGCTGAGAAATAGTTTTACAGGTACCCCGGTTTATTTTGGTTTGTGGAAATTGGTATTACGAAGTTGAATTTTTGTTATACAGCCATTAAAAGGTAATTACAGGTACCGGAACGTACTCTTAAAAATGGCAAATGGTAAACAGGCGTAAACAGTATGTTTAAAATATACAATGACTTTTTTCAACGTACATTCTGTACACTACGTCTCTAACTGTAGTTCTTAATCTTTCGTGCATATTTTCAGTTTTTAACTTTTTTCTGGAGCTGTGCACTTTTTTTATTAATGGAAGGTTGTCTTTCCTTTGCTGCACGATTTTCCGTATGGTGGGTAAACTTATTTTTAATGCATTTGCAACTCCTTCTTGAACCTCTACAACGTCGCATAATGGGCCAAAATTGTCTTTTTCGTACGTAAAATAATCGAATAGATTTAACACAAACTGTTAATACTGGGCATTCAAAAAATTTCCGGACATTTCTAACAGCGTTTTATTTTTACAATAGTAACCACCAACTAATATCCAATGTTGAACTGGCTCGGTACAATCGTGTTTTCAAGAATACATTCCAGTAACTGTAATTACCTTTTAATGGCTGTATAACAAAAATACTATTAACTTATCTTCAACCTCTTAATATCAATTTCCACAAACCCAAACAAACCGGAATATCTATAGAACTATTTCCCAGAAAAACAAAGTTTCCCAAAGTGTATAAAATAAATTTCAGCAACAAACAACAAGGTAACTATGAAAAATAAAATATTGACATATAAACCTCCAAAACATTTTAAATACTGCTGTAAACAGGTTTAAGTAGTGACCTTTGGATACATAGCGCAACATTCTTCAAGTATCTCTGTTTCTTTCTACTAAACGTGTCAGCCGACAGAATACGTCTCACGTACAGTGTTAGCGTTGTTTCGTTCACAGATGTCACTACAATATACGTCTTTGTCGGAAATATGAATCTGCGAGCAACTAACAAAGACAGAAATGCGTTCAGTTTGTGGTATGCAAATAAAGCGCTAATCCGAAACTGAAAAATGCTCATCGTAAGAACTATACCCATTTTTGATTACTTGTAATGATGTTGCACATCAAATAAGACGATACATTGTCAAAGCCAAAGCCATCCAGTGTAGATCTGCGCCATGCTACTTGGTTTCCTTTTTGAACTAGAGTCAAATTGTGGGCAATCCAACGGGTACAAAGCTTAAGTACCATCAAATGTTTGTGTAAAATGGTGTCAATTGTTTTCACACCAATATTTAAAGTTGTTTGAATACTCCTGGCAGTAACATACCGGTCCTCTGCAATCTTTTTTTGTACAAGTCCATTCTTTTCGGTAACTGCCGTTTTTGGCCCACGTTGGTCGACCACGTTGATATTCATTGTACCACCGCTTTATGGTAGCTAAGAAACACGGCGTTCTCACCAAACACTAGACTGATTTCCTCAAAATAATCTTAAGGCTTAAGCCACGTGTGCAGTTGATGAAAAAATCACAGCTCGATAATGCTCTTTATTCAATTCCATGATTCCCTGGGGAAAGGATTACTTTAAAATTATGTATTTTAAAAATATGCAAGTGTATTTGACAACTTTCACTATATTTAAACTTGTAAACAACTACGTTAAAATGTCAAGCAAAATTTTATTCAAAATATAGCAGCTTGCTAGATAGTCTCAGCAGGAAGACAACAGCCCTCGTATATAAAAAGAAAAAGGACATTCATATAAAAACATCAAAATAAGTGCGGACACCCATTTAGTCTTCCGCTCAACTGAAATTATTTCCACCGGGCGAGGGTTCGCAACTGGAGAAATATAACTTTTTTGAAAAAACCCCATAAATTTTTGAATTCTAGTTAGCAATACAAAAAAAAATATAAAAATAATGACATTAAAAGCGGTGTTAAATTAATACAATCGCCCGAAACGTGAAGAATATTTAAA
Organism: Limonius californicus; assembly: GCA_014611495.1. Taxonomy (NCBI): domain Eukaryota; kingdom Metazoa; phylum Arthropoda; class Insecta; order Coleoptera; family Elateridae; genus Limonius; species Limonius californicus. Next base: position 27,105 of record JABXWE010003665.1, read on the forward strand.
ACGGATGCAAAATCACTTTAGCAAAATAATATGCAAATACATATAAATTCGACCTAGTCATACAAATACAAATAATATTCACGACATTTGTTATTAAATTTCACCAGCTATGAAATTCTACTTAGAACAAAATCATTACAGAATGTAAAGAATATGAAGAAAACGAGTAAGAAGTGCGAATTTTTATTTTTAAACTAAGCTGGGAAAAGTATAAAGCAAAATTCCCTAATTATTAGCGGTAACTAAATTTGCAATTAATCACACGACGAAAGTTTCTCTTTCTATAGGTTAATAAAAATCGAAATCTAAAGTCAAATAACACACACACCTGTCTGTGTACAAATGTTAGGTAAAATATTGCCATCCTTAGCGATGTTTTTCTCAAAGGTGGAAACATTTGGCTTATTTTAATTCATACGCAAATTTATTAATTTATTAACAACTAAAATAATTTATTTGGCTATAAAAGGTAGAAAACGAATTCGCTCTACCCAGACATCTTCAATATACAAATAAATTTATGGTATTTATATAATAGGCCGTTTAATGACTTAGCGATTAACCTGTTAAATAAAATTTTATTTTAACTTTTATAATGACATAAATTTAAAGTTGTTCTTTACCATATAAACATTATTAACATAAATATCTGTAGTAATTCGTATAAGCGGAGAATTACATTTTAATATGTTTAAAAATTAAAATGGATCACAGTGCAAATTATCATTAAACAGGTTAAGCAACTGTCAAAGGTGATGATTACACGCAATTAGCTGTAGAGAAAGTATTTTGTGCGTATTATAGGGCGTGTTCAGTTCCGGAGCAATTAGGAAAGCGTTTTTTGCAACGTTTGCCATTTGAAAAAAACAGTTATGTAACTCAGCACAGATTAGTTTTAACGAAAAACTATTTAATTGAAATAGCAAATGGTAACTCTTTATATTATAATATTTAATTAATATTATAAAATTAACGATTATGTAACGCTACTTTTCCAACAAATACCGTTGTTAATTGTACTGAACTTAATTTAAATAATATTTAAAAAAATTAAACTACATTTAACAAGACTGTTACAGTGCAGTTTTATAATAATCCGACTAAACTTTAACAACTTTGACAACAATACATTTATAGATTTCCTAGAAAGATTATTATTGTTTTTTGTAAACTGTAAAGCAATTGTTTGCTGCAGAGCTTCTAATGAGATAGTACTGGCGGAACAATGTTTGTTAGGGCCCTGGTGTAAAAACGATTTAATAAGCTCTTTAAGCTAACGAAGAGGACCAAAATGTGGGGCTCCTGAAATTACTTAATTGAATCTTTAGTATAAAATTTCATATAAACGTAGTATTTCAAATTTTTATCACGTAACGTATTAATGGAAAAGGATTTACCCACCTGTCCAAAAAAAGAATTCACGCGATGTTTCGCTGGAAATGATGTAAAAGATGCTCAAAATGCATCATGTTGGCAAAAAGCCAATCGATGATAACATTTTTGGTGAGATTTATCTGATTTTACACCTGATACGTTGTTGCAGATTCTCAATGTTGTCTGGTTCTGTACAGTACGGTACGGTACATAAACTTTATTTTTGAGATAAACCCATACAAAGAAATCGGGTGAAGCAAGGTCCGGAGATCTTGCCGGTCACTCGATGGGACCCCTTCTTCCAATCCAGCTATTTGAGAAAATTTCGTCTAAATATGGACGAAAAGGTACAGCCTTGCGCGGTGGAACTCCGTCTTGTTGAGACCATAATCCAATTTTCTACCTACCTACCAATTATCACAGGCCCACATTTTTATGATAGTTTAATTTAAAATTAAATTTATTTTTAACAAGTAACCACTTACAATAATTACAAAATAGAACATGTATTGTATTCCTCTAAAATGTGCTTTGAAACGATGTGTTACTTGGCATTCCCTTATATTTGACAAAAAACTGGACATGTCTCAACCGTACCATTGGTGCAATGTAGAACGGTCAATTCTGGATGGTACATAACAATTTGTTTGCCACAAGTCTTCGGAGAAATAAGGAAAACCAACCGCCGAAGACGAATCATTCTCCACCACGACAATGCTAGCTCTCACACATCGGCTCGAACAAGTGACTTTTTGCGCACTCAAAACGTCGATTTGATGAGTCCTCCGCCGTATACGGTATAGTCCTGATTTGGCACCCAATCACTTCTTTCTATTCCTGAACATAAAAATAACTCGCGGGGTCAACGTTTTTCGACATCTGAAGAAGCGGTTGATGTGTTCAAAATGCATGTTTTGGAAATATCTCAATCGGAGTGCTTCGAAAATTGGTTCACACGTATGCAAAAATGATTGATTTTCATGGAGAATATTTTGAAAAACAATAAAGCCATTTTCGATGATAAATATTTGTGTTTGTTCTCTAATCCCGAAATATAAAAGGCAACCATCTTATATGCCGGAAGTAATTCTAGTAGCATAGCTAAGAAAGTAAATTCTATCTATAAAAACTTAACAATAAAGAATTTTCAAATAAAATAATAAAACAGTTAATCGAAAACAAGTAAGGAGTGATCAAATAGGTTACAAATTTGGGTTGGCGGTGAGTGCTGCAAGGTATGTCGTAATTGTCATGTTACGTACCGGGTTTTCCTAGTATTTATTCCATCTAACGTAAACACAAGTAAAGTAACAACCATTTCAAATAAAATTAAAAGGGACACTTTTTTAGCCAACAGCAACCACCAGATTAAAAGATTTTGACAAGCGAATAAATTATTTTATTTTGGCAGTTGTTTAAAATGCCCTCCCTAATTTGAAAACTTTATGATCGCGCGTTATATAAATCACATATTATACGGCACACGATATATTTTGTGTTGATCGTTTTCAAATAATCAACCTGTACGTAGACAGTTTCGAATTACAAGATCAATAAGACTCTGTGCAATAGGTATTTAGTATAACCACAACATAAATATTAATAGACCGTCAAAAATTACACTTGAGTAATTATAGTCCGATTTTAATAGAAAGTTTTCATAAACTATCATGGTAGTTTTTATTGTTGCAAAAATACGTAAAAATGTGTTATTTGTAATATAGAATTGTAAATGCAAAGGAATGCAATCTTGAGCTACTTTAAATCGGTGTTACAAGAGAAAATATTGTTTTTATTAAAGATAGAAGCTTAAATGTTCTTCGCATAGGTTAAAATATAGTGATTAGATTCAAAAAAGTTTTAAGATAGAATGTATTAAATACATATTCCTTAAAAATTATAATTGTAAGTGTTACAAGCTTGTAATGCCTGCTGGAGCGAATTAATTAATAATAAATTTAAAGTTAAAATTGATAGATTGATTGTATGACAAATTCGTATAATTTTTTAGTTCATAATATGTAAACTACACATTTTTAAAAAGTAGTGTTCATTACTCTTGCTTATATTTTAAAAAATACCTTAATTAATCTGAATTAAACTTAAAATTCGTAGAAAAGTACAGAAGGTCTTCTGCATTCAATATCTTAAAGCAAGAAGTTCAGTATAAGATTGCTAGCTTACAATTAGAGGAAACTAACTGCCCATAAAACATTTAATGTAACATCTTATTAATTAATACTTCAGTATTCTTATTTTTAATAATAATATTGAAATGAAGTAGTAATTAGTAGTACACAACTACTTGAATATATTAGTGAGTACAAACAAGTCCTTAATTAAAATTCAATGTATGCAAATGAGAAATATAAGCACTTAAAATTTATGTGTTTTCGGTTGCTTTTGTATTTTACTATATTTAATTGATGACTGCTATAATTAAAATACAGGGTATTTAAAAATCGTCGGATAATTTTTTTATGTATAATACTTATCAAACCAAACACAAGTCTTAGTTAACATAGATTTCAGAGATAGAGGCGATTTAGTATTTCAATCAATAAACTGCAGTAGTAGGCTTTTCATTAGCCGGCCTCGGTGGTCTAGTGGTTAGCGCATTTGCCTTTAGATCCGAGGGATGCGGGTTCGAACCTGGCTGAGGTCGGCGAGATTTTTCTAGCGGGGAAAAATCTGAAAATGCGCCTTCTGTCGGATAAGAAGTTAAGCCGTAGGTCCCGTAGCACTGCGATGTGTGACACGTTAAAAATCACTACTGGAGTTGGAATTACCCCAGATAGGAAAAATTCTTAGTTAGGGCGTACAATGGGCCAAATGTGGCCAAGTGCATAGAGATGCTTGGAAAACCGCGTCCTAGATCTCGCTCTTTCTAAGCAAGCAAGCAAGGCTTTTCATTCGCAATGAAAAATACAATTTAAGATATTATTATTTGTTTACTGTACACAATTGTATTTTGTACCACATCCAGCCCTTATTTGTTAAGGTCGCCTTAAGGGAGCGAATAAAAACTACTAAATTGTAAATTTAAATACGGTTGCAACGCTTCTGCATTTCATTTATGCAGTTCTTGGATAAACAAACAGCGATGAGATCAGAATTCACTGGCGGCGACAGGCAGGTAATAAAACACAAACTTACTGATCTATCAATTAATATTGGGCGGTTGTCGGAGCCGGACATTAGGGCGCGGCCGTTAGGGCGCCACCGTTAGGGCGCGTGGACGCTAGGGTGCGGACCGTTAGGACGCGTGGGCATTAGGGCGCCGACCGTTAGGGCGCGTGGACATTAGGGCGCGGATGCACAATAAAATGGCTTAAATATTCGCTTAATATGCAGTTTAAATGAAATATATGCAATATACACAAATTGCATATTAAAAAATTAACACTCCTAAAAAATATAGATATAAAAGACGTTTAAACATTTATAGTTTATTTTCTAAATAAATAGCAGCATAGAATAGGTTTATAAACTACAGATAAGTTAAAAACGCAAACAAAAAAACATTATTTAAATTACATTTTAATTATCGACTGAAACAATAAACAATAAATATTTTTCCATATTCTCCATTAAGAAAGATTGGCGCCTATCGCTTAATACATTTTTATAAGCAGAAAATGAGCGCTCAACATCACATAATGTAATTGGCGAGTATTTCAATTTGCTTACAAGTAATGGATCAATATTTACAGCTTCATTCGAAATTTTAGATCCATTAAGAACTTCATATATGTGTTTGATTTGTTCGTAACCGGGATTGTTTTTTAGAGAAGAAGAAAATTTTTGTGTTATGATTTTACCGGTTTCAGAGGGTACTGCTTGCTTTACATTTTTCTTGCAATTCTTCTACCACATGTAAGCAAACTAATGGTTTGTAAATTTTGTATTACCGGAACAAAACATGAAAAATGTTTGTCCAAAAATAGTTTTTTACATTCGTTCATCGCAGCACGATCTGCTTCAAAATCTGTTATAAACTTTTTAAGATTTTGAAAATGCTCTGCATAAAACATGACTGCGTACCCCATCTGGTAATAACAGGTTCTGGGGGCAATGGAAGATTTGGAAAATGTTCTTTGTATCTTTAAACCCTTAACGGAGCTTTAATAAACAATTTTTTTTCATATTTGATATCAGGCTATTTACAGTTTTATAGTGTTCGCGAATAGTTTCCCCCACCCTGTTAATATCATGAGCTAAGCAGGTCAAGTAGATTAAATTTGTAAAAATATTTTTAAAGAGTTACCCGCCTTCACCATATGCGACGCAGCATCGGATAACATTAAAAGTAAATTTTCGGTAGGTATCTGTTCCGGTAGAAACAAATTTGACAAGCTGCCGTTTACAAACCTGGCTATTGTTAAATTATTTGTTGTATCTGATTGTTAACACTGTGCAAAAACGGTTCTGGAACAGTATCTTATTCTAATATTCCAATAATTAAATTTGTCACATAACGTCCCTTGGCGTCTATAGTTTCATCAACGGCTATCCAAAACATATTGCCTGCTATTTTAGTTTTGATTTCATTCATAGTCTTTTCATGAACAATATCAATATATTTCTTACGTGATATAGATTGGCTAGGAATATGTTTGTCACAGTATTTCGACAAAATTATGTAAAGGGTAAACTATCCAACTTTTTTAATGGAATATTAGAAACCACTAAAGCGTAACACAAATCAGCATTGAAGTTATCAAAATCTGGTGTTCCAGTAGCAAATGAAGTAGTAATTAACCGTTGTGTTTTAGAGGAAGCCCGTTTAATGTTTTCCTTGTGAAGTGCTGTAGATACATGCTAATCCACTTGGTACTTCTTTGAGCATGGTATCTGCCAAATACAAACAGACATTTTTAATGTCAGAGAATAATTAGGGTAACGAATGGAATTCGGAATTGTGATAAAAATAACAAAACAGTATAGCTAGACGACAACAAATTCAATAAAGTTTACTGCAGGAAAAAGTTTACCTTCTTAGAACACGCTCGATAAAAAATAATTTTTCTGTCCGTTTCTAGTTCATTGTCTTTTTTTATCCACAATCGACAGTGATCAGCAGTTAATTTTCCAATTTTAGGCATTTTTAATGTACCAAAAACATCTTTAAACAAATGCACAGAAGACCAAATAACTCTGTTAAACTGTTCACTAATTTACAACAATTGAATAATAAAAGAAAGCAAGGGCACAACATTCTACTGGTTTTTGTAAATTGTATGCATAGGTAATAATTGTTATCTCCGTAGTCATAAAACCAAAGATGAAAGGGTAAAAGATAGTTAGTTACCTGGAGAATTGTTAAAATGTGCCACTTTGGAAAATCCCTTCAATGAGCTGCTTTATTTTCTAGAACAAGAGTCGTAAAATAAAGGTTGAGAGGGTAGGTATTACGAAATTTCCAGAAAAAATTCAACACCCCAGAACTTAAAATTTTTGACTATATTTTAGTAAAAATTTTAATTATATGCATTATGTATGTCTTAAAACAATTAAATATGCACATATATGCAAAGATGCAAAACATTCTTGAAATATGGAAATATATGCGAATTAAAACTTTCAAAAATGGATTTCCTAGGACCTAATTCGTATACATGTCGAAAATCATTGCCCTTCATGTAAGCTAAATTAAATGCAGATGCATATTTTTCCGCGCTCTAGTCATTAAGGCGTATAAGGAGTGACGAAAAATTTCTCAACCGGCCCTTGTATTTTTTTGAATATGCAACTAGCCATACATCATCCAGTATCTTCAAAAGTGTATGACGTTACAAAATTCAAATAGAAGGATTGGTAAAATCACCCAAAAGAACCGGCCTTCCTTTTCTTTCCTTCTTGTTTTTAAAATAATTGGGTTTCCTGTGGTTTTAAAAATGAAATATTTGCGTACAGATTTGTATACAATGCAGAAAATTATGTTTGATTTTTTAAACCTTTACAGGATATCTTAATACCTAATGATAAATAGGTTATTCAACGTTATATTGTAGATTTAATAAAATTTTCTTCCCCCGCAGTGCAATCCGATCTGAAAACAGTTTTAACAAATGTAATTGTCAGAATCACTAACTCCCTAATTATAATTATTAAACACCTAAATACATATTAGCGTAGACTAATTTATTAGTCTACGGTATTAGTCAGTCTTTAAAACTGTATAACTAAAAAAATACGGATAGAAGCATTAGTAAAATCATAAAAAAAGGGCAGCAATTCTTTTCTGCACTTCTTGTTTTTAAAATAATTTTATTATTAGGCCATCACTTGGTTTTCCTATTATTTACAGATTTTATGTAATAAGTAATGCAGAAAATCATATGTACTATCTTTGATGAGTTCATAATAACTGTTAATAATTACCTATTTCAAGTTACCTATATTAATTAATCAGAATTTTCTTCTTCTGCAGAGTTGTTCAGTCTAAAAACAATTTTAGCATATGTAAACAATATTGTAGCTTTTATATTAAACACCGACATTCTTTTCTTTTTTCATACATTAGAAGGAAATCTAATTTGAATGTTATAGTACCAAGAATGATAAAAACAATCGCCCAAAGGTATACCCACTATATTGGTGCAGAATTTTTGATATGACATGGCAATTTGTTTTATGTGTATTTGTGTGTTTATAAATGTAAATACAAATATTATTAGTTTATCAGGTATTGTCCTGTATAGTTGTACATCGTATAATTAGTCCAATTAAAAAAATTTATTGACACGCAGCCGATAAATTAATATTAAATATATAAATAATATAAATAAAATATTATTATCTAAAATTAAAAAACAGATGAGTAACAAGTTATAACACCGAGTCTCGCGCCCTAGTGTCCCGCGCCTTAACGGTCCGCGCCCTAATGTCCACGCGCCCTAGTGTCTCGGCGCCCTAACGGCCCGCGCCCTAGTGTCTTCGCGCCCTTGTGGCTGGCGCCCTAACGGCGGCGCCCTAACGGCCGCGCCTAAATGTCCTAGACCGGGGCAGTTGTACACACAGGCAGCCATTCGTAATCGTAGATTAATTACTACAATTACGTTTATCATCTGGTGCACCAATACTCAAGAGGAAGCTCTGCAACTGGACTATGTCCAGACAGACACGCTGTTATTCACAGGGAGTCCCAGGCGGACATTCCCTCTCAGCCTCACATGCGAGAGTATAATTAGCGACCCTTCCTCCACGTAAAATTCGATGGCATTGATGCAATATTCATAATAATAATAATAATTCAATCTAGGCGTCTTCACGCTACTAACTCTGCCAGCTGACTACCTCCCCCAATTATTGCTAGAGGAATAATGATTAATCATGCCGCATGCATTATCTACTCATATCGCTACTTATATTAACTACGCTACTGTTTCCAATAACTACTCACATAGACACACCAATCTTGTTTAACAACTACAATAGGACTCACTGTTTATAAATCACATATAATAACCAGTAGATAATACGTAATTATTTGGGTAAACTCATATGAAATTTATGGGATATAAAACATACATAATAATAAGTAGGTAATACCATTTAAGTAAACACATATTTATATACGGAAACATAAGTGGTAACATTAAATTCGCACCTTGCCTCAGCTTAGAGGATAATGGCATCACAATCAGCTAGTAGGTTCGCAAACGCGAATAATTAGTCATTACGCTAAAGATATTGTTAGGGCCAAACGAGCTTTTTCGTTTTTCGTTTTTCGCAGCAGGAAAGATGGAAATAACTTAGGCTTAACTCAGTAGGAGTAGCAGAAATGCTTAAGGGAAGGAAATCTAATGTAGTATTATACAGGGTAAGTCGAAATTAATGCGCGCCATCCTCCAGGTTACAGCTGAATGCAGGTTCTCCTAGGAGGGCTGAGAAAGCAGCAGATTTCGGGAATCGAACTCACCTGCATTGTGCCTCCTCCTGTATATAATGCTTACAAACTTCATGCACAATACACAGAATTAAAAGATATGGTGAATTTTAAGACAAATATAACTCTATTCCTTGAAATGGTAACACACACAGTACAAAAAAAAAATACAATCAAAATGGGAACACAAGTTCAAGTACAGTTATGTTTGGCCGTCCCATACTTGTGTATGGGACGTCCAAACACAAGGGCTTGCCGCCCCTGGCTTGCGGTATTTACTTTACTAAATACACAGATCTGCACAGCCAGCGACGTTCGAGTTTACAGAAATTAATTACACTTTATGATTAACAATTAATAGCAATTGGCGACTGAAGATCGTTTTGTGTTGCATCAAGAAAAGGGTTCAGACTTTAAACCAATCAAATAAATTTCGGAACAAGTTTTCACAAAAGTACAATTAACAATTTTTATCTTAGTTTTCTGTAGGTAGGGAGTAGAGAGAGAGAGAGAAGCACAATTTGGGGTGTTCCTAAGTCCTTGAGAAGCACACAAAACTCGCAGGCATGGCCCTGAAGGCTGGATCACGATGACGACAACTCAATCGCCAAGACTTTTTTCGGGAAAACATGCAGTCCGGAACAAAATGTTCGCCGCTGCAAGGGATTATAATTTGCAACGGCTTAATGGGAGGAGTCACGGGGTTAATGGCTGTAATCCGACACAGGTCGAGAGAACAATTTCACTAAATTGTCTTTACTAAAGCGCAATACTCTGCTAATATTTAATTCTACTCAATGTCGAGAATATTCTGCTCCATGCAAGAAAAGCGATACAGTAACTTAAGTTAGCAGAAGCGCTGCCAAAAAATACTCCGGCTCAAAACCACCTGCGTTCACCCGCAGAAGCTTGGGTTGACTTCTCGTAGTACTTGTCGTCGGCGTTGAGGTCTTAACAAGCAAGAGTCGAGAGGAAATCTTAAGTCGACTCCCGAAAAAAACAAACGCAAATATCTAGCAGCTGGAGTATTTCACCATATGACGAAATATGTTGCAACAATTCTAGAACAATATCTTCCACGTTAAACTTCCAGACCATTCTGCAGACAAAGGATTCTAAGAACTGTTTTCGATCTACATGTACAGACTAAACATGCTTGTCAGCGTTCCCTTAAGTTTCGAAAAATTGGTTTCCCATAAGTTAACCTTTTGAAATAATAAAATAGTAATCGGCTACGGAGCGGCCAAAAAATAAGAATTTAATCCGTAAGAAGCGGCAACATCAAACGAACATAACAATATGCAAGCTTACGCCCAGCTACCAACAACATTGCCGTTCTTGACCCTTCTTAAGACTCTGCCACCCCTTGTTTTTCCCACGTATTCCAAGAAACATTTGCCTGCACGGGGTTTCCTTCAAACCTGTATAATTAATCCCAGCTGTTACAGAGCCGACAGATCTACGTACTTTAGTACTTTAGTAAATATTTATTTGTTAAGCGTACATTCACCGTTGCTTAACATATTGCTTCTGATTACGCTTCAAGAATGCTGTTAGATTCATACTGAGAAAAGTTGCAGAAAATCCAACCATAACTGTCAATATTTTAATTGCAGATGAACCAATTTTTACAAATCATTAATCTGTAGGGACCGCGGTGGTCGAGTGCGAGAACGCATTGGCCACTCGAGGTCACACTAAATGCAGTTGCTCCGTTGGGGCGATCGAATCCCGACTGGGGCAACCGCATTTGGTTAGTTAAGTTTAGGGTGCATGTTGCATGAATGTTTAGTATGTAAGGGACGCCCGCACCCCCTGAAGTAATGCGAAAGCGGTTCCGGGGGGGGGGAACGGTAGTATGAATGTGTGCAAAAAAAAAATCATTAATCTGTACAATAAGCATGTATGCGCAAACGAGCATCCTCACGCTGCATCGATTTCCGTTAAATGTTTGACTGTGTATTTTAGAAGACCGCCTGATGGGTCCAGTATTATTACTAAATCGTTTTGCTGGTGAACTGTATCTTGACTTCTTGAATAATACTTTATTCCTGCTATTGGAAGACGTTTTCCTAAATTATAGGGTTTATTTGTGGTTTATGCACGATGGGGCACCTCTACATTTTTGAATCAACATCGGAGAGAGATTACCTATATGCTATAACGAGAAATGGATAGGTCGAAGGGTATAATTGTAGAACCGGCGGGATTGCCTGATTTTAACTCACTAGGCATTTATATTTGGGAAAATGTTATATTTACATACTTGTTAGTGTTTTTACTATTGTACATCATACTATACTGTTTTCACAATAATGCAGTTTATTGACGAAAAAAACTTAATCGCCTCTATCTCTGAAACAGTTGCTTTGTGACTTTTGTGTTTGGTTTGCTGTGTATTATCCTTAGGTAAATTATCCGACTATTTTGTTAAAGGCCTTGCATAGAAGGTGTGATATTATTACTTTACAAACGCCTATGTACTTGTATCAAAAATATGGTTTACATTTCTAAGTACAAGGTGTAGCTAGTTACCGATTTTCTGCGCTTGTTTAGTTTGTTAACATCAACTTCGGAGTATTTGATTTTTCATCAACGTACCTTAGCTGTGACTGATTGGTAGAACGTGCTCAGCCTGTAATTTTATGCACGATCGGTTAAGTATTGAATAATGGTCATTATACTTCCTTTCATTTTCGGAACCAAGTGAAAAATTTTGTTCTAAAAAGGTATACACTGCTTTCTACTTGGAATCATAAAACTTTTTATTATTTATTATTATACAGCGTTTTATATTCAAAGAGGTTATTGTCTGTTCCTGATTCTATTATCAAGTAATTCCTTTTTCTAGCGAAACAAATGTTTTGTAATTTCGTTAATACAGTAAACCATGCAATCCGAAATGAAAGTACTGTGTGCAGTACTGCAGCAATTATTAAGAACATGCTTGCAAAATAAAAATGGTATGAACATAAAAAAATTCCGGTTGCTATTAATAATTACATACACATATTCAATTATAACATAGTTGTTTAGGAAGTTTATCTTTTATTAATGATATTACAATTCATATTACTCCAATTTTTTGTTTTGCGGAAATAGATAATAAAAATATTACACCTGCACTGAGCTGAACTACGTTACCAATATATTTCATGTTTTGGTATATGAAAAGATACTTTCATCAACAAGTAAGTAATTAAATAAATTTTAATTTCGAAACTGAAACAACAAACTGATCATAAACTGAAACAGTGGGTGCATCCTGCAGACATAATCTCCAACTAATCGTAACTAAGTAGTTTGTGATCTTTTAAGTAAATCTAAACTGCTATTTAATTGTTAGCTCGTTTGCTTATTCGACCTTTCAAGCATTTCATTTCTCTTGGTGGTTAGTTAGTCCGCAACTTCATGATAACTGTTAGAGAATGCCTCTGGTAGATGTATTACTTCAAACATAATAAAAAAATACTGTTTTCAAATATTGTTCACTAAATTGTACATTGCAGTTGTGATAGGGGACCAAACAGCGCCTCAAAAAGAGCTCTGCCGAAAATGATGATACCTAAAATAGTACCTATTATCGCCCTTGGAATATTGCATCCATTCAAAATATCGCCTACCAAAAATAGCGCTGATCTTAAGTAACAACGGGTAATAAAAATCGCTGACGAAAATAGCTCCATCAAAAATAGGGCCTATAACAAGCAGTGTCCAACAGAAATAGTGCCGACTACAAATAATACCAACAGATATAACGCCTCACAAATAATAGGCATAAAAAACACTCATAAAAAATAGCGCCCATCGAAATAATATTCATGTAATATAGAGCCAATGAAGGTAGTATTCTTTAGAAAAAGCGTTGGGTTCATTAATGACGCTCACAAAAGAAACAGCATCCAATAGCGCGCATCATGCATAAAGGAATCAGAAACAAGGGCCATGCTCAATAGTGTCTACCGCAAATACTGCAGGTTAAGAAAGATCGCCGACGGAAATAGCTTTATCAAAAATATCGCCTATCAACAATAGCGCCGTGAAAAATACTATCCATGAAAAATAGTTCTATTAAAATTAGTATCGGATGAAAATGTTGCCAACGGATACCTAGAGCTTTTCAAATTAATATCTATATAATACAGCGCCTATAAAAATAGCGCCAACAAACACAGGATTCTTTAGAAAAAGCGCTGGACTTATTTATGTCGCTCACAAAGGGATACCATCCAGTAGCGCTCATCATATAACAAGGAATCAAAAACAAAGGCCATGCTCAACAGTTGTACCAACATTAGTGTTATATAACATCCATGTAACACAGCGGGTATAAGAATAGTTTCAACAAAGATAGTAATTTTTAGAAAAAGTGCGGCATCATTAAAGTAGCTTCCAAAAAAACCATCCAATAGCGCTCATCATACAAAAAGGAATCAAAAACAAGGGCTATGCTCAATAGTTTGTATCAAAAGTTGTGCTGAATAATATCCATGTAACACAGCTTCTATAAATTAGCGCCAACAAAAATAGTATTTTTTAGAAAAAGCGCTGGCATCAGTAATGTAGCTCACAAAAGGACACCATCCAATAGCGCTCATCATACAAAAAGGAATCAAAAACAAGGGCGATGCTCAATACTTCCTACCAAAAGTAGTGCTGAATAAAAGAGATCGCCGAGGGAAATACCTTTATCAAAAACATAGCCCATCAAACAATAGCTATTAAAAATACTATCTATGATAAATAGTGTTAGGTGTATAAATTTAATTTGGGAATAAACTGTATATATTTTGGTGATTCAAATAAATAAATGTAAACTGTTCCTTTAAAGTGTAACAATATCTGAATAAAATCAACATTTGCCATGTGTGCGTAAATAATTAAGAATTCTAGGTTCGCATTCTTGGCCTCAAGAGGGTGAAAATACGAATCAGACGTTTTAAGTAAGGGGCAGACGCCAGAAAGCCCATGTTTGAGGTCAGAGATGGTTTTGGCATCTTGTTGGGGTTGCATGTGTTATGCATGTAGCTAGTTACTTATTATAGTTAATCTAGTGCACTAGTGATTGAATATTCTGGTATGTAGCTACAATTAGATATAGTGTGATTGCTGATCAGTATTGCTCGTTATATGAGTGTGGTTGTGATTGAGAGAGCTAGGAGTTTGGCCAGGTGATATTGAAAGCTTGTACAAGTGTGGCTAGTCACGGGGTTTTAACTCCTAGGGGCAGTAGACTCAGGAATCCTGTGTAACATGCTTCGTGCTGGCAATTCACACGGTTGTCACAGAGACATAGGTGGATGGTATTCCTTCCCCTATTGGCACCTTAGGGTGCACAGAATTGTAAATTGGGGCAGTAGACTCCAAAATCCTGTGACATATTAAGCAATTCAACGTGTGTCACAGAGACATAGGTGGATGGTACTCGTCCCCTATTGACTCTTACGAGAGTGCGCCAGTCTACTGGTTTTCAGGTGTTCAAATGGTATTAAACAGAAGCAATTATCTAATGGTCAATGATGTGGAAGTTAACAATCACCTGAGAGGACCAATTAAAGGGTTAATTATTCCATCCAAGTGTTACCAGTAAACTGCCCGTTCAACGAAGTGAAAGGGGTGACCCCCCGGGGAGTTATACTACAGTACTTTACAATTGCAACATTTTGGCAAGTCCTTTCCTTTTTCATGTTTCCATATGTGGTGTCGCTTATTTGCGACCCTCGTCTGTCAATGGCCCGTGCACGGGTTAATTCCAATTCCACCCTTACGATAAGTATACAAAAAATATGTGAAGTTTGGTTTCTCTGAAATAATCTTTTTAAGGAGCTGAAAAAAAACGTTCAACAAAAAAGCTCCTATAACGCGTTTATAAAAGAATGTTGATTAAAACTGTGGTCGACATGCATAGCGCCATCAACATATCTGCAATTAAAATAGTATTCATGAAGAAAAGCGCCATCAAAACAATCTCTATCGAAAAAAGCCTATTAAAAAGTGACAAGAAACGTTCTTCATACAAAACGTCATCAATGATCATATACAATAGTGAATACTAAAAGTAGCTCCAAATAAGAGAGATCGCCGATGGAAGCAGCGTCACCAAAAACAAAGTTAATCAACTACAGCGCTATAAAAATACTACCCATAATAAACCGTCTCTATTAAAAATAGTGCTGACTAAAAATGTTACCGATCCACATAGCATTATCAACAGTATCTGCCATAAACTATACGATTCAATGAAAACAGCGCCCACTAAAATAATATCCATGTGTGTGTGTCAAAGATAGCGTCAATAAAATAGCGTTCTTAAAAAAAGCGGTAGCGTTCTTAACGTAGCTGACAAAGGAGTGTTCATCATTAGTGCTAATAATATAAAACGGCTATACAGAATAATGCCTACCAAAAGTAGCGAGCGGTAAGAGTGATAGTCGTAGTGTCATTAAAAATAATGCTCATTAATAGTAGAGGTACTAAAAATGTCATCCATGATAAATGGCATCTATTAAAAATAGTGCTGGCTAAAAGTGTTACCAATACACATAGTATCAACAGTATCTGCCATAAACTATAGACTATACGATTCAATGAAAACAGCGCCCACTAAAATAATATCCATGTGTGTGTGTCAAACATAGCGTCAATAAAATAGCATTCTTAAAAAAATGGTAGCATTCTTAACGTCGTTGACAAAAGAGTGTTCATCATTAGTGCTAATAATATAAAACGGCTATACAGAATAATGCCTACCAAAAGTAACGAGAGGTAAGAGAGATAGCCGCAGTATCATTAAAATTAATGTTCATCGGAAGTAGCACTACTAAAAGTGTCATCCATGATAAATAGGGTCGATCAAACATAGTGCTGGCTAAAACTGTTGCCCATACACATAGCATCATGAACAGCATCTGTCATAAACTATACGATTCAATGAAAGCAGCGCCCATTAAAATAATATCCATGTGTGTCTGTCAAAAATAGCGTCAACAAAATAATGTTCTTCGAAGAAAAGCGGTAGCGTCCTTAACGTCGCTGATAAAAGAGTGTTCTTCAGAAATAGTGCTATTTTTTATAAGTATTAGTTTTGATGGCGCCATATCTATCGACCACCTTCTTTAGTCGTCACTATTTTTGACAGACGCTATTTATTATGAATGACATGTTTAGTAGCGCTACTGTTGATGAGCATTATTTTTAGTGACACGGCGGCTATCTCTCTTACCTCTCGCTACTTTTGGTAAGCATTATTCTATATTGTCGATGTTTTTGATGCCGTTTTATATCATTATAGCACTTTTATTTTATTGGTAGCTCATCAGTTTCTTAACATATTTGGCTCTACATTAATAATTTCACAAATATATTCATAATTTACCTAGAGGTGTATTAATTTCGAAACTTCCACACTGCTCTTAGCGTTTTGTTACACACTTCAATCTGAACACTGGCGACGTATTTTCAGATTGTTTAAAAGTCCCATAATGGTTTTTTTAAATATCGATCATATATTCAATTAATCAGATACGTATATATAACTGGAACAATAAAACTTAACATTGTAGTAGCAGAATTTGAATGCACTTAATTAATTCTTCATTAAACAAGTAAATTCCATCCTAATGAGGCAATTTAGCAAAATGCAGATCTGAGAATAATCTTTAAACCAACATTACACAACCGCTGGTAGTAGAACTTTTCAATTTAATGTATTACGAGATTATAGTCACGAACCTATGTCTTCCTACACAATCGTTAATCCAAATTCAGTAAGGTCTCATAGAAGGTTCTCTCAATTATAATGAAATAATAAATTAGCTTCCAACAACTTGATGAGCAGCAGTTTAATATTGTGTTTACTATTCTCTCAGCAGATAAACGAAGATATGTTAACTATTTACATGTGTTTAATTATTTTAATAGGTTTTACGTAGTGTATTGTATACAGGGTAGCCCAGCTACGTTTTGACCCTTTAGTCTGCCAATTTACCTTAATTTTAAGCAAGATGTTTTCAAATAATAAAAAAAATATTTCTTATCTTTAATAACCCCGCGGAAATGCGGCTGCAATCTGCAATTTAAATTATAGACGCAATCCAACTAGAAGACCACCGTCCGAATAAATTAATTAAACACCTTGAAGCTTCTTTAAGAAACGAAGGTAAGTTTGTTAATTCCAGAGCACGTAGGCCCAGAATGATTACCATTACGAACATGGAAATCGAATCAGCAGTATCAGATGTATTAAATGAAGATCCCTGTGTAAGTCAAAGATATCTAAGCACAAATGTGGGTATTAGAATTTCAGTTGGATATACTCGAGGTCTTTAAAATTCACAAATGCACCATTAATGAATGAGCAAATTGAGCTTATAAACTCCCCGCTATTGAAACTTTTGGAATAGAAGACCAGGGCGAAGTACGAAATCAAGATCCAGCATGCTGTTGCCCTAGCTACAAATGTTTACCATATCAAATGCTATTGAAAATGATATGTAAAATTAAAAATATTGAAATACGTATGAAGCACAAACAATAAATACCTGTTGAAATTTAGTCTATTATTATTATTATTAAAATATATCCTCAGGAAAGATTGTAGTTTCTTTGGATTCATCTTTTTTAAATCGTGTATTGTATAGCGATGAAGCAAAATTCTCGTTTGAAAGAATGACTCTAAATCCCTCTCCCCTAATATAGACGGAGAACGTCTACTAACAGGAGTAGTGTGTGTTGATTTGTCAACCGCGTACCACACAGTGAATCATCGACTAAGTTCTTATGAAGATCTACCATATGGCAGAAGACCACAAACAAAGTTCTCTAGACAACCTGTCACAATATTATAAATAAAAATCCTATGTCCAAACCCTTCCAACAACAACAACAATATCAAGTCTTTCCCACTTAAGAAACAAAGACGCCAACAGGGAACTCAATGTTATATGGAATCAAGATCCAATTTCCTTTAATAAAAACTGAATATATTTGAGTGCGGCTCTAAATCGAAATCTTTCGTTTAAATTTTACATAGGCAAGACATAGGCTGCCATACAAGGGTACAACCCTTGTATGGCAGCACTCTGTATATACATACAAACATAAAGCAGTCGTAAGCCATACATGCTGTTTTATTGCTGGATGATTAAAGCTAACTTCTACAAGGAATCTGAAATTACTATGTAGCATAGCTAGGTACATCAAACAAAAGACATAAAAAGTAGCCAGCATGCAACAACGTGCCAAACAAACAATTAATCCTAAACACCATCTGTATTTTATTTATTATCTATGTCTAGACGTTGCAAGGGAAAACAAAGCAACCAGAATCAATATATGTGTGAATAGGAGTCTGAATCTCCATGACAGAGAGTTAACAATACGATCGGATGAGAAGCTACCTGTGGGTGCAAGCTAAACCAGAGCTACATGGAGATGTCTCAATCTCAACCGCCTACGATCCCAAATGATAAATACAAATCAAAAATGCAAAATTGTGGTTACTACGACGGCATGTCACTATGGCCAACTCCAAACTATAGATCAACTCCTAATTTGCCCACATCTGCAAAACCCCTGTAGTAGAGAAGATTTCGCCACCGGAACTAAAACTGCAATTGCCTGGCCAAAGATAGGGATATAACATAGATAATTTTGTAGGACAATATTACATATTACAAAGGTAAGTACTTTTATACAGGGTGAGTATTTTATCTCGTAACAAGTAAGTAAGCTACACCTTTCACATGTGCATGAAATGCATAGTTAACTCTTCTTTGTAATTATAAAAAATATTATTTTTACATTAAGAGTCCTTTGGATAGGCAAATATCAACTATTGCTTTGTTAAAACTTAACTAACTTCTGCACAATATTGCTGATTTGTTTAGATTCTTATGGTAAGAACAACCAGTTTCAATGTATTCCAATAGCGAGAAAACGGATATGATGTTGATTTTGGGAGAATGCAGAGGGGCGTAGGACTTAACAGTACAACGATACGGCCAAAGATACTTGGATAAACCCCTTCCATCACATAATGTCTTTATTCGTTTGGAAAGACAATGACATGTCACAACCGTAGAAGCTGAAGCAGCAGTAATCGAACAAGTAACTAGTAATCCCCATATAAGCCAACGAGCTGTTGCAAGAACTGTAGATTTTAGCCAAAGTTCAATATTTAAAATTTTTAAACCATACCGGCTTCATCCTTACTACGTCACAGTAGTGCAACATGTCCAGTGAATTTCAAATATTTAAGAAAAGAAATTACTACTGATCCACTGTTTTTAAGAAATGTTCTATTTTCAGACGAAGCGACGTTTATTAACAATGGTTGTATAAATAGATACAATTGCCATGTTTAGTAAATCGTTTTATTGCAGTTTCTTACCAATATAATTACATAGATTATTATTTATTTAAACAATGTAAAGTTGACTAAGATACCTATGAATACAAAAAGCTGTAATGTGAGTTTCTACCTGTTACAACATAAAGTAGTCACACGGTATATATATATATAATTTTTTAGCATTTACTGTACATTATCGTATATGTTGTATATTATACCTCTCATTTTATATTTAATATTTAATGTTACATATTATATCTTGAAAATTATTTACATTTTATAATCGAGATTAATAATTAATGTCTTACACTGTACTTGCATTACCACTTCTAATTAATATTATTTGCTCTGTTTTTTTTTTTTTTTTTTTTTTT
>JABXWE010003667.1:0-45929 GCA_014611495.1 Limonius californicus
TAGATGGCTCTGGCAAAACAGTATGCAATACAAGCGGCTTTGTTAAATTGATACTTACATCTAGCTAACTAATCTAACTTATAATCAGAGAGGATTAAGTGATTTAAACGACAACCTCTTGGTCGTACAGTTTCCGCGTTAAATATTATTTTTAAGTTATATAGTCTTTAGATTAAATCTTGGGGTAGTTTGCGCTTGAGCCGCGTGTGGATATCTTTTTGACCGAGATTTAATTTAGTGGCACTGGGACATAAAACTAAGTTTTGGTAAAACTTCACAGTAGTATTCTTAATAAACTCAGATATTAGTGGAACACTTAGTTCGTCATGTATTTCATTCTTTGTGCTATTATGAAAATAATATTCTAATATGAAAATTTTATGTGCAACTGTTAACATCTTCAAATAGTCATTATTATAATATGTAATTGTAACGTTTGCTGTAATCAAAAAATTAAATAAATAACCTAATAACATTTGAAATGTAAACTGTCAATTATTAATGTATGAGAGTACATCTTTATAATTACAGATTAAACTAATACAAGACTTTAATATACCAAGGGTGTCTTTGAATTGGGTTTTTATTACTCTCACGGTATCTATTGTATTTGGTATGGGATTATTTCTGACCCTTGCATTGAGGTCACCTAACTAGATTTACAGTTTTGTAATTTTTCTTTACTCCACGTATTAGTTATTGGAGGGTTCTATAAAATTCTATCACTTGCATTATTGTACGAGTGTATTTTCTTTTCCCTAAGTGTTTCTACCTATGTATATCGCAATTCCTTTACTATCTCTTTGCTTTATTGCTATACACTATATACCATTGCATATTTGTTATTATAGCTATGTAGAGCCCTGCAAGTTCTGTTTCGTCTGTGTTGTTACCACTATGTTGGTTTTTTTTTTGTTCCTAAGATTCTTGCTAGTTCTAATTGTATATTAAACTGTCCTTTGCATTCTATGTGGCGACCTTAAGTTTTATTATACTTCCAACTAAGATGCTTGTCCAGGGAAACAGAAAATGGACAATTCGTGTAGCTGATTTAGTGATCGAACGACGTATTCCCAGGAGGCAGATGCTATATGGTCCCCCAATTTAATAGTTCTGAACCTACATGTGACCGAAAGGAATTGTTTCAAAAATAGTTTTTCACGAATCATTAACGATTCACTATGCGACGCAAACAATACGGATTTTCAGAATTAGAAAATATTAAATTAATAGAATCTAAATAAATGTTAAGACTACTCAGAATATTCACAAAAGTATTGAATCCGCTGTAAAACAAATATACATGCTATTAGCAACAATCCCGTTAGGCTATTTAGTTTCGAACGTACTATGATGGAAAATTTGCAAAATGTTATTTAAAAACCAATAAACATTTTAGTACTGATGGTATTAATTCCAAATCAAATTCAGACACCTTAGAGGTTACTGAAAATGTATCGTTTGAAACTATAATTTTTCATAAAATGTATAGAACGCAACAGTTAAGTCTAATTCCAAGAGTACAAGAAACAAAGACAGGTTCACAATTCAGAGCAATCAGTATGTTGCCCGCGTTTGGGAAAATCTTAGAAGAAGCAGCTGGAAACTATCTAAAAGCAAATGAAATTAATGTACTGCCTGGTTCTCATAAAAATCACTTTTGTAAAATATCATTGAATTTAATCTTGCCTAATTGGAAAGAAGATTTAGATCATAAGAGAAAGGAGATTCTTGATTTTAAAGAGGTTTTTAAAACAATTCAGAGAATTTTACATTTGGCAAAAATTAAATAATAAGCAATTGAGGAGATTTCATTAAGATGATTTAAGGATTCATTATCTGTATGACATTAATTACGAAGGAGGATATTCTCGAACAAAGAAAGAACATTTGGGAGTAATTAAATTAAGTGAAGATATTTCGGAGTAGTTAAATCTTGAACAAATTTAACACAAAAGTAATGATAATTAGTACTAGATGGGAATTACCCAATACGGCAACGAATGTTCTTGTGACTGATGTAGAAATTAAATGCGTCCCTAAAATAAAAAATCTCCCTGTTGTAGTAAATAATAGACATTTACAGAACATGATAATTCTGTAACAGATGGAGCTGCTAAAATAGGTTTCTTTGAATGAATTAATTCTAAATTGAACATTTGGTCTGAAATATTCGCGTACAACACATTTTTGCCTCACGTATTGAATGTTGTACTAACTGATTGTTTTAGTCGCTGAAAATAGCAGAATACAGTAAAGAAAACTATGTTATCTTGCAATAATCAAACCAAAGTTGATGTAATGTTAGAAACCTTGCAACGACTAAGTATTAAATATTAAGCAGCTAATTAATTTTCATGGATTAATTTTTTGAAAAATATATTCTGCAATCTTAGATGCACTCCTAAACTATTTCTCCACATAGTTACCATTCGAATGCAAACACTTATCACATCGTGGTACAAATTTTTGTATACCTTCGTCATAGAAGGTAGCCGCCTGTGATGAAAACTGATTTTGTACCGTAGTTTTGAGGTCATCGTCGAGAAAATATCCGCATGTTCTTAAAAAATTCTTAAAATGGAGGAAGAGGTGACAGTCATTCGGCGCTAAGTCGGAATTGTACGGGGGATGACTAAACATTTCCCAATTGCTTAATGAGCTGCAAAGCGCAAGACGCCTAGTTAGATTAGCAATCCTCGCCATACACGCCTGCATTTATGCAGAAAGTTCCTGGAAAATAACCAACAGTGCGCCTTTCCAGAACAGTAATAATAAGCTTTCGGTTCTCGAACGTTTATCTGAACTGTTAGGCTCCCATGCTTCCATGGCATTGATTGTTGCTTGATTTCAAATTTGTGTACAAAATCCAAGTCTCGTCGTTAGCCACAATGTGATTCAGGTACTCATCGGCATCAGTTACGTAACCATGCAGAAAGGTATAGAGGGCATGCGCTGGTTTTTGTAAACAACCGTCAACATCTTTGGCTGCAACTTTCCACAAAATTTGTGGTATTGTAACCTGTTCGTGACATTTCCACAGTTATGTACTTGAAATTTAAGGACAATTTGCGGCTATTTCCTAAGTTGTGAAACGCCAACCGTTACTAATTTTTCTGTTCACTTTTTTGGACAGGATTGTTGTTATGAACAGGAGGTCTCCCGCCTCCTTCCCCATCGTGCACGTTTGTTCGGCCATCTCTGAAATTTCTACACCGGTGTTTGACCTTGTCTGTACCGTAAAGATCGCATATTTGACGGCACATTCCGGTAGCATTTTCGTTTTTACATGGAAAAAGCGAATTGGAGCACGCACTTTACACTTGGCGGGATTTTCAATGATAATGTAAATTTAGTGCTTTGTTATACGAGGGCAGTCTTTTAAGTTTTACAAACGACCACTAGGTGGCGCTATTGAGATGTGTCATTACTATTTTCGTAAATTTTGACATTTGTTATTGTGAAAACAGTGGCAGTTTAGAAATTGACCGAGTAGTTTGTTTAAAAAAGCAATTTTATGAAAAAATTGAAAATTCATGTGAAAGTTTTCGTTGGATGATTTTTTACGATTTTAGTAGAGGCCTAACTCAACAACAATGCATACAGTCGCTTCGTTCAACTTCTGGTAATGAAGCACCATCAGAGAAGACTGTTTACAATTTGTTTGCAGAATTTCGTCGTGGTTGTGCATCCGTCAGTGATGAATTTCGTGAAGGTCGGCCAAATTTGGTTATTATTTCAAAAAACCATTGATGTTGTGCGCAACATGATTGACAAAGTTCGGCATGTGATTTATAGTGAGATAGAGGCATCCTTCGGCATATCGAAGACTGCAGTGCATTCGATTTTACATGAACATTTAGCTGTGAAAAAATCTGTTCCAGATGGATTCCGCATAATTTGACCAAAGCTCTAAAAATGGCTCGTGTTAATTGGTGTAAGGAAATGCTCAAAAAATACGACCGAGGAACTGCAAAATCCGTATACAACATCGTAACAGTTGATGAAACTTGAATATATTCGTATGAACCGGAAACTAAGCAACAATCCCATTTTGAGTGTTCCAAGATGAACCGAATCCCACGAAAGTTGTTCGTTCACGAAGCATTTCCAAGAAAATGATCGCTTGTTTCTTCTGTTGTACTGGACATGTGACAACCATTCCTTTAGAGAATCCAACAGTTAACGCCGAATGGTATACAACAATTTGTTTGCCAGAAGTCGTCGACGAAATCAGGAAAAACAACCGAAAACGTCGCATCATTCTTCATCATGACAATGACAGCTCTCACCCAGCACGTCAAACAATTGATTAATTATTTAAAAGAGAAAATCATCGAATTAATGTCCCATTGCCCGTATTTACCTGATTTATCGCCTAACGACTTCTTTGTGTTCCCGAATGTCAAACAAAAAATGCGTGGACAGCGATTTTCATCACCTTAAGAAGCTGTGGAAGCCTTCAAAAACCATGTTTTTGAGATACCAACTTCAGAGTGGAAAAAATGCTTCGAGACTTGGTTTGAACGCATGCAAAAGTATATAAATCTTTAAAGCCAATATTTTGAAAAACCCTTACACCAAAAAATTTTTTTCGCTCCTAGTTTGTATAAAAACTTAAAGGCTGCCCTCGTACCACTGTATACAATGCCAGAACCACAATCAAGTGACGTGTGGCTAGCGCATCAACCACGAAAGCACCTCCACAATGACCTAAATTGACTACCCCCTTCATTCGGCGAGAGTATTTAAGCGGCTCTTAGTTTTCGTATAAACCTCGTAGATCGGCACGGGATTTCGATAAATCGAAAGATATTGAAATAAATCGGACTATATTAAATTAAATTGGGGCTGTTTACTTAAATCGCATTGTATTAGCATTTATAGCTAGAGATAAATCAAACACAATTTACTTCAATAAGTACTATTAAACTAAATGTAGCTAACTTGCAACTGAGCTAAATCGCAGTTGATTAACATCCATTCCAGGCGATTAATTATTTTGTAGTTAAATAAATTTAGATATTGGTTAACCTGAAATCGTTCAACTAAATCTATCTTGGTTTAGCGAAATCAAAGCCTCTTAAATAAGAGTATATTTAACATAATCGCTCATTATTAAATCTAAGAAAATTTCGTCAAACTTAAAATTAGTGAATTTGAAGTTAATTCACTCAAACTGTATGAAATTTAACGAACCAAACAGCAATTAATCATGTTAAGTCGTAATGTATTAATTTACTTCGCGAGTACTTAGACTAAAACGTACTTGATGCAATTAAATCGCAGAGCATTTAATAAAATGGTAGTTGTTGAGTTGAACTAGAGAAGATTTGATACAGTCGGACACAATTTTGGTAATCGCATTTTAATTAAATCGCAGCTGAGCAAATTGAGCAGCAATTTAACTAATGTGGAGTTAATTGGATGTAATAATTGATATATTGCACCGGATGGAATCAGTTCGCACTGGATTTAACTAAATCGAAATATATTAACCAAAATCAGAAAAATTATGTAAATTACCGCCAATTTCGGAAAATAGACGGCGATTAAAGTAAATTACGCCAAGTATAACTAAAACTTAGCTAAATATTAAATCCCAAAATATTAATTTAAAATGGTAAAGCTTAGCTTAAAATGCATGTAAACTTAAATTGCAGAAGAGTTAATTGTACAGAAGTATATTGGGATGAATGAAAGAATATTTGGGTGAAGTGGAAATAATTTTGCTAGATCGTACTTACATAGGATTGATTGGAGACGGTGGTTTAAATAAATAAACTTTGGAGAACCCGTTACCACCACGATATTTAGAACACCTAAATACGTATTTCGGCAACTAAGCTGCCATCTTCAGTAGGAACTTGAACTAACTAAAGCAACTTGGCTGAGGAATACCTCTGGATATAAGTCCTTCATTGTATTTCAACTGCTGGCTTTCGAATATATACTCGAAAAACCCCTTCCTACCGCGATATTTGTTGATTCATTGAATTTGCGTTGTTGACTTGGTGAAGGACTTATCTCCAGAGGTATTCCTCAGCCAAGTTGCTTTAGTTAGTTCAAGTTCCTACTGAAGATTAGTTTAGTTGCCGAAATACGTATTTAGGTGTTCTAAATATCGTGGTGGTAACGGGGTTTCCAAAGTTTATCATAATTACAGTTCGGTAACTTCAACTGTAAGAAATTGTACGAAAAAGCTATTAGTTAGGTTAAATCGCAGGAAATTCAACTAAACCATACATTATTAAGTTGTAATGTTCTCCGCGCCTAACAGTAGGCAACCCGTTGTACATATATAATATTTCGAAGTTCGTTCAGGCAAGCCGATGCTGCACGGTTTCGAGTTTAAAATTTTGGGGGGATAGGAGATTCTAAAAGGCAGTTTCTCGTAATTAAGTCAGTGGGTTAAACATTGTCAACCTTGCCGGACGTTTATTGTGAATAGTGAATTTTTATTGAAATCGTTTGTCGATTGGGAATTAGTTTTCCGCTTTGAGAGTCACTTCACAAAGGAGTTTTTCCCATAGTTGTAGGGAAACAATTCTCCAGGAAATTATTTTCCAATATAGAATTTACTCCGGTAAAGAAGATTTGTTTTGGGATATGCCAGAGTCCATCAACTGGTGAGTTGATTATTAGCCAAAAATCGTTGTCTTATCGTAATCTCCAGAACCTTAGTCCTAATCTCGAATAAATTTTACTAGGCAAAAAGTCGTACATCGGGACTTCCAGAAATTAAGAGACGCCCGCCGCCGTAGAAAAACTCTACATTTATACGTAGTGCAAAAATTGATAGGCTGTCCTCGCCGAGTAACCTTGTCTATCACTGGTGTATGGACGAGCTGATTGCAGCTGATTAAGGGAAGTGCAAATTTTCAAAAATTGTATAACCCTGTCTTATTGTTGTATACGATTTCGTGATATTTATTTAGGAATTAATTTTGTTAATTGATTGGGGTCAACAATTGTGTCATTGGGATTTAATTGGGGTTACGTGTACATATGAAATACGATTGTAATATTCCATATTCCAATTTTACGTACAGCAGATATACAGGGTACTTCAATAGGGGTTTGATATTGCGTTGTAAGAATTCACTCTTTAACGATAGTTGTAGATCGTTGCTTACGCATGTTTTCGTGACGCGAAGGCCTTCGGAGTTACGGGATGCGCTAAAAATTTGCTAACATATTGTTGTATAGCGCAATACCGGTCCTAAAAATAGTTTGAGTTTGGCAAGTTAATTTTCGTTATATCCCGGGAGAGTAACGTAAAATTGGGACTTCAATATTTTAGTTTAAATTATTGTTCTGCACAGATATTTAGAACAGTGAATGGGTTTTATTGATTTATTAAGTAAACAGAGATTTGGTTGCAACTTGTGTTTTATTTTACAATGAATTAATTGGATTTAAGTCTACGTAAAGGATAGATATAACTAAAATAAAGGTAGGTGATTACTTTTCTTGGGGTCCGACTTCTCATTTACCACCTCGGACGATGGTAGAAAATTATAAGTCGCTGGCGCCTATTAATTATTTGTTTTGAACCTACTCCTTCGATTGGGTTTCCGGGAATCTGGCATCTGTCATTGTGTAATTGTCTACCTAAACAGTGGTGGAGTGATGAGGTTGTTTTTGTAATTCAACCAATTTTTGTAAATAGTAAAGATTAAAGGCGTGACATTAAATTCAGATACAGGGTTACTTAAATCTAAATCAACCCAGCTAAATTGCAGTATAATTAAATCCTAGTTGATTAAGGGAAATTGTAGATTAACACGCAGAGAATTAAATGAAAATACATGATAATTAAATAAATTGCTATCTTATATGTTAACAGTAATTAAGATTATATGTTAAACCCAAGGAGAACCCAATATATCGCAATATAAGAAACTGAATCATTTAAGATTTAATTTAATTGATATTTGTTATCTTAAATTGCTTGGAATACAGTTACATTAGCTGGTTTATTTAAATAGCATTAAATACAAATACTTGGCGTTACATTTAATTAAATCGTAATATATTAAGGTAAATCGCGTTCCAATCTAATTCTGAATCCCGTATACTATTTTCCTTTTTTCGAAACAGTAACGCTGTTGCTGTACTTATACAGACATAGTTAAGCTATACGCCTTTTCTATGACTTTATTATTAAGATTTTAATCATCATTTCTGATAAGGATATATTTCAAAGAGCGCTCTACAACTTCAGATTTGTTATTGCACATCAAATATCAAAGTAACGATTTTTAATGGTTACCTTTTAAAAGAACGTTATACATTTATAGTTCCAACAATATCAAGGCAAATATCGCACTGAGCTAAGCTGCAAGACTAAAATAAAAACTGCACATTTCAGGAGAAAATAGTAAAAGAGCGGAAAACTTAAACAAGGATGACATTACAAAAAAACTGCGGATTCGCTTATGCCGGAAAAATTTATATTGTTCTATTTAAATGTCAACCATTGTAAATCGCTACTTTAATATTTGACGTCCAATCAAAAATTTGACTAGGCGAATTTGTAGAGGTCCCCTTGAAACATATCTGTAGCAAATACGGTGAATAATAACCTAATAATAAACTCATCATAAAAAAAATTCTAGCATTACTAATCCTATTAATTTAGATTTAGAAACATTAAATAGTAAACAATTATAACATTTCCATTTACTAAATGTAATTTCGTAGTAATATAGGAGAGAAAGCGATATTTATACTTTACACGTGGCACACACTTTAAGGTTTCATTTCTTTCAGAACAAAAGAAATTGGCTCAATTTGGCTCTGTACCTATTTTAAATATCTACTTAACCTTTGTATACTTTCAGAGTAACATTCTGCAACAAAAGACGATGATGGCAGGAAAATGCAATTACCGAGTGTTCTTTCGCAATCCACGCTTTGTTATGCAAAGTGCGAACGAAACTAGAGTGTGCAACTCTGTAAAAATCGAGTTTATTAAATTTGCTGCGATCTCGAAAGCATACGTCGTTCCGGACTCAAATAAACGCTGACGTTCGCGTATCGCTCGCTCGGCTTCATCACATTAGCCGACGTTTCATCCTTTCCTTCCAATTGTTCTTCTTACCACCCACCTGCTATCGACGGGGGAATAAGGAGTTCCGAGCCATTCACCCGCGTCTTCCAAGCGTTGATGCCGGGAATTCCGGGGGTTCCGTGGTTTCCGGGCTTTCCCGGTCTGCCTCTAGGTCCTGTCAGACCTGCGAAAAGACCCAAAAAGGCTAAAATTCATGCTGAACGGAAATTACATTTGCTAGGGGAAATTCCAGTGGAACATGACTGGGTAGATTACGCTGCATGAACGTGTGAAATTTTGTTAACTCGACTGTATGACTATGAATTTACGATCAAGTTTGCTTTCTGAATTGATGCTGAAATTTGACTATTACCCGTGCAAAAAAGCAAGTCTTGCTGTGTTATAATTGACAAGTAATACATAATTATATGCTCGTAACATTATTCAAATTGTTTAATCTACACAAATAAATATAGGTCATAGATTTTATGGTCAACTCGGTAGTCATCCCGAAGTTGAATATTCCACCAAATTCAAAATGTTATTCGCCAGACGTTGGTGATCTTGAAAATGCAAAGTAATTTGCCTCCAGACTCTACCCAGAAGTAATTAAGAATCACAAACACAAAGTAGAAAAAGTTAAAACCAACTTCAAATTTTATTCGTCATTCATTGGTGATTCTGAACGTACAAAAAAGAAAACACACACATTTTAAGCAGCAGTCATCGCCAATCCCAATCGTTCGACAAGGAAGACTGCCCCACTTAAAACTCCACTCAACAGTCGTTGGGAATCCGAAAGAACCAGTGTAAAAGAACAACCCACTTGAAGCTATACTCAAAAAAACAATGGCTAACATTAAAACGCGTATAACACTTTATTTACCAGTAATTAGAGATCCTGAATGTAAAAAAGACACCCCCATTTTAGACATTTTGATCATTATCCCACTATTAGACACCGACACCGAGTTTACCTTCAGTGATAAGTTATAAACACGGGAAACCTACAGTTAGGCGTTAATCCAAACGACAGAAATTTCAGAGAAGGCTTTCAGTATTACGACCTCATGATTGCCAGCCGGATTGGAGATTTGTGACTCGTGGGTTGGAGCACAAGATTTTTATTAGCTACCATAGTAATGCATAAATCGAACTCAAGCCATAATCGATGTTATTCCCAGAAAACGAACTCTACCAACTGAGCTACAACCACACAGCATACAGCTCTCATTGCCAATCCTAAACTCCAGCTCCACTTCAAACTTTGTTATAGTGCCTAGTTGTCTTGAATATACGACTTTAAAAGCTACCAACTTCAGAGTCTACACAGCAATCGTTGGGATACAAACCCCTAGCAGAAGAAAATCCACCCACTTCAGATTTTACTTGGTAATTGTTGACTACTTAGAAGTTAAAACACACTTCACATTTTATTCTGCTTTCGTTGGTGATCGGGATTTATAAAGAAGAAAACCCGCCCATTTTAAACAATATACACTCGGAATTGCAAATCTGAATCGCCCGGCATGGAAAACCATCGAAATTTAATGTTTACTATCATCTTGGTCATCTTTAACGTGCGACTTAAAAGACCCACCTACTTCATCATCTATACAGCAGTAATCCTAAATGCTTCGTGGTAGTAGCAGTCGTCAATTATCATTAACGTCAGAAGAAGAACGATCAACTTTCAACTTATTGAATCCTTTTTGGTGATCTTGAAACGATGAAGTAAAACTTATTTTATATAATCAGTCACAGCATGATTTGAAAAGCTCATTCACTTTAGGACCTGCTCTAAAACCATTTACAATTAATTACACTAGAAATTAAGATGCCACCTACTTTAATGGATGCAACAGACACACTCCCTTTAAATTCTAAATTATTTACTCTCTAAAGCGTCCTTGATGGAGAACGCACCCACTTCAGGTGCTTGTCATCAGCTATTGCTCTCATTAGCGGTTAAAATTAATTGCATCCACTGAACATTCAAGTGTACGAAGTAGAAAACTCACCCAGTTCAGATTCTAACCAAAACTCATTTGTAATCCTAAACAGCATATACAATTTTCACTTCTTTAGTCACCAGTCAGCCGTCATGGTCTACATTTGAAGTTTAAAACTTGCCCACTTGAGACTTAACTAATGAGGCAGCCGTAGCCTTAAAACAACGAAGTATATAACATATCAATTTCAAACACCTCAACATTCAGAATCTACACAAGACTCATTAGTAATCCTAAACAGCATATACAATTTTTACTTCTTTAGTCGCCAGTTGGCCGTCATCGTTTACACCTGAAGTTTAAAACTTGCCCACTTTAGACTTTACTAATGAGACAGCCGTGGCCTTAAACAGACAAAGCAGACAGCATATTCATGTCATACACCTCAATATTCAGACGCTACACAAGACTCATTAGTAATCCTAAACAGCATATACAATTTTTACTTCTTTAGTTACCACTCAGCCGTTATCGTTTACATCTGAACTTTAAAACTTGCCCCCTTTAGATTTTACTAATGAGACAGGCGTGGCCTTAAACACACAAAGGAGACAGCATATTCAGATGCTACACAAGACTCATTAGTAATCCTAAACAGTATATACAATTTTTACTTCTTTAGTTACCAGTCAGCCGTTATCGTTTACATCTAAAGTTTAAAACTTGCTCACTTTACACTTTACTAGTGAGACAGCCGTGGCCTTAACCAAACGAAGCATACAGCATATTCATTTCAGACACCTCAATATTCAGATTCGAAACAAGATTTAGTACTCCTAAACAGTATATACAACTTCTACTTGTTAAGTCGTCAGTCGCCCGCCATCGTTTACTTTACTAATGAGATATCCGTGGCCCTAAACAGACGATGCATACAACATATTCATTTCAGACACTTCAGTATTCAGATTCGAAACAAGACTTATTAGAATTAGTAATCCTAAACATCATATCTCATAAAGTACAGGTGAAAGTTTACCCCCTTCAGGCTTTATTGGCGCCTTTTGATGGTTTTCTATGCATAAAGTAAGGGATCCACCCACCTCACTCACACGTTGACGACTTAAAAGTAAGTACAACGCAAAGGACCAACTAAGTTCAAATTCCATGTAGCAGTCATCAACTATTGTTCACCAAAGTCCGAAGTTAGACCCATCCGTTTTAGAGTATACACTGCAGTCATTGGAGACTTGCAACTTACAACATGCAAGACCCATCAAGTGCAGACTTTTTGTTGAATGGCTTAAAAAAAGTGTGTAAAGAATTGTAGATCAGTTTGAGCCTTACTAAAAATTGATCACATCGAAACATTCAAAGACTTTGCTTTTTTGCACGAACAATACATGCAAAAGGAATAATTTGTGTTATAAATTCACTAAACCCTTTTAGACCTTTCAGACTGTTTAAATCCTTATTACTGGCTATAAAATTCATTATCTTCTAAATAATATTTAAAATTATCGAATTCTTCTTAATATATTGTAAAAACGTTTATGCAAATTCATAGATTAGTGACTGTCTATTCAATGGAATGGAATTATACATTTAAAAAAACAGCCTTGAAGTATTAGCGTTTGTTCCAATTCATGAATTTCCTTCGACTGCATAGTTACAACACTACTGTAAACCACCATTGCTTCGCGTTTAGTTTTCTAGAATATCTTATTATGCGCTGCAAATTACGTTTTCCAATAAATACGACAAATGGAAATGGTTGGCGAGTTGTTGGTAGCAACAATATACAGTAATGACCAAATATACAGCGAGGGTGCTCTTGGGAACTGTAAAATAATTTATACAATTGCGCTGCATTTAAAATCGGACGGGTAACCGCTTTTTCTACTCACCCGTTGGGCCTTGCGGTCCCGGTGGACCTTGTGGTCCCATCATGCCTGGACGGCCTGAAAAAAAAGATTATAATTAAAATCGTCTGAAGAACTGAAATGTCTGTTGATTATAAATATTTCCATTTTATGATTTTTTGTATATACTAAGTTTTGCAGCAACGCAAAACCTACTGTTTCTCTGGGAACGACTACAGCGACGTGGTTGCTTAACTAATAATCCAACCTGTTTTTGGGCGTACCCATACATTAAAAAAACAAGAAAACCATGTTATAATCTCAATTCTCACAACTACCACAGGAGTTCTAGCCTCGAGGGATACTACAAATATTTAAGGATTCATTTAAGAGGATATAAGTTAACATTTCAGTGTAGCTATTTTGCTCTGATTGCAGACACTATAATACAATTGTTTTTTTAATATTTGTATGCGACTCCCTCCAAACAATAGTGCAGTGTATTTAGATTTTCGTTTTCGTAATATAGAAACAGGTTTTTCTTTAAAAGTCAGTATAATAGGCGAAACCTAGAAGTGTCATTTTCTGGCTGGTTAGAGACCGCAGCACTGAATATGTAACGTTTCAACGTAAATACTCCGAATCTGCCAAAGAAACTACATATAGCTGAGGCTATTTAACCCCAACATCACCTAGTAATTTTTTTCTTCTACTTCGCCACCTTTGAAGGGATATTGGGTTTCAATGTTTTTTGCATCTAAGCATTAAATTGTAAATAACTTTTTTGTTTCTTGTCCAATTACGATAAACTTCATTGTTACAGAAAGCTAACAGTCGGAGCTTAATTTCCAAGAAAAATATAAAATTGAGTATGAAAATTGGAATTGGAATTGTGTAACGCCTAGTTGGCAACAATAATACTACTGACTACTAAGTGCAATTAAAAAAAACTACCGGTAAGTTTCAGGTGTCGAGAGTAAGGGTCGACCAGCTCAAGTCGAAGAAGGGGGGGGGAGGGGTTAAATAAAAAGCCTAGGCGCCACCTGTTTTGAAAATTAACCTTAGCCCTCGACGATGTCTCGATGGATAAAACAGGAACCTCCCTGGAATCTAACTTACCTTTGACTATTGCTAACTTAGAAAAACTATGGGGAAAGAAAAACACAATCAAACAAGAAAGTTCGGACAATTAAACATTTAATGCACAGCAAACGACAACAAGATCAACATACTGGAAGATTAACAACATGGTAACACACAAAATTATTGAAAGAGAACAATTTTTATATAGATCAACAAAATAATTTAAAGGACGCAATAAAGCGAAAGAACAAATTTTAGTTATAATAATAATCAAAATTACAAACAACTCGACAAAATTCCAAGTATTCGAAGTCGACAAGATCTCGTTACTCAATATCTAGATTCAAACATAATAGATCTAACAATGTAATACAATAAAACGTTACCTTTCGCAATATTTCCCAAAATTTAAATTATAACAAGAAAAAAAAAGGTTTGACTACAATTTGCAAATTAACACATGAAAAGTTCAGATTTATCGAACGCACCTGGTATAAGTTCAAAAATTCAAATTGTTATTACCACGGAACATATTATCAAGCGCACATACCCGTGGAACCATATTGTTGATATCGGTGCTTTGAACTTCGCTGCTCTCTGCGATAAACGAATCCATTGAACGTTCGCCAGGTTGCTTTGCTTCATATTGAACAAGATGACCATGAATGCAAGATAAATCCAATTAAATGTTGAAGACTCGAGCGGGAATAATTTCCAAACGGTAGGAAATCCATACGGGAAAAGACGCCTAAATAAATTCAAGGAAAATTGCAATAACAAACAACCAAAAGCTTAAATCTCATTCTTACCGAACGATGACATTTTCGGCGATAAGGGAACCTCTAGGTCAATGGCACAATCAAATTGGGCAAAAACCCTAGGAAAATTAACTCTTATACACGTCCTAGCGTTCCTCCAAAGAGGGCAAACAATCCCAAGGAACGACGGCATAAGGTAAAATTCCTCTAACAACTACGGTCTTAAATTGGGAGATCCATCCCTAGCTTACAACAGCTAACTATAGAACCGAAGCTACGTGCACTACCACGAGGATTTCTCAACTAACTTCCCCGATCCGCGTAGCATACGACCAGCAAGTAAAAGTTAAACGAATGCAGATCGAAAAGTTACGAGTTCGAAATTCAAATAAATCCAAAAATATTCAAAATATATGCAACCCAAATTGCGAAATTGAAAATCTAAAGCAAAACAAAGAGGCGTACAAAATCAGAACGTTACAATTGGATGAAATTTTACCTAGAAGTGAAAAGCTGTTTAAAAATATGTAAATTAGTTTTCTATCTAAGTTATTTTAACAGCGTAAAGACTAATATTCTGTTTTACAAAAAAGTTTTTCACGCACAACTGTACATTTTTCCTCACTGAAAATTAAGTTTGAACTGTTAGCTTTCCAAAACGATGGAGTTTATCAAAATAGGACAAGAAACTAAAGTGTTTACATTTTT
Organism: Limonius californicus; assembly: GCA_014611495.1. Taxonomy (NCBI): domain Eukaryota; kingdom Metazoa; phylum Arthropoda; class Insecta; order Coleoptera; family Elateridae; genus Limonius; species Limonius californicus. Next base: position 15,419 of record JABXWE010003667.1, read on the forward strand.
GTAAATTATCGTAAAAAACTTTAAGGATCCCTATATAAATGCGCCTCAAATATAACTTTCAAATTAAAAGTATGCAGTACCTAATTTTTTAATGACTACCACGAATGAAATAATCCCTTCCTCCAAATTACCAATCTTAAAACTATACAGGGTGTTACAATTTTGAATTTCAATAATTTGGAAAATACTCTCCTGGTCATTCTGATCCACAAAAATAAGACATATATACCTCTCCCTCGCTTCCTAAGAAAGATACTGGGTGTCAAAGTTTAGAAAAGCAATAATTTTTTCATTATACGAGGTGTGTTTAATTGAAACCCACCTTTGCTTTATTAAAAATTTATTCAACAATTTATTACAAATAATTACCGTCGCAGTTAAGGCACCTATCCCACTGTTTTACTATTTTCTCTAATAAGGCCTTCCGCACGTGCCATATTGTTTTCTGTTAAAGCAGTACACTGTGCATCTGATCGCGGCTCATCCATAGTCCCCTCTTTTCTATTCTTAAACTTTCGGCACCATTGCTTCACAGTTGGGTACGCAATACATGCTTTTCCATACACTGCTTGCATTGGCATATAAATCTACAATGGACACCCTCAGCGCGTAAAAATTGTAGGACCGCACGCTGATCAAACTTGGACGGATTTTCAACAAGAAACGCCATTTAAAAATTGAAGTTTTAAAAGTCAGAATCAAATTCAAAACGGCAGAAACTTATTAATGTGTTGCTTACAAACACTACTAACATTAACAAACGTCATTTGAATTATTGCATTTGTTTTCAAGGCTAAGTTTATCAAAGATGGGTTTCAGTTGAACAAGCATTCTGTACTCGTGCCTTACTTATATAGGGTTATTTTCTGAAGTTATGTTCCTCCACATGCGTCACACCAGTGGCGTACAAAAGGGTTACAACAGATTTATTTCAAGAAAAACAAGTATGTCACTGGGCTTTTTCAATTTGTTTTCTCTTTTTTCAAAATCCCATTCAGTTTGGAATAAGACGTGCTTTTACAGATCTTAGATTAGGGTCCTAGTGTCAGAGATATTAACCTATTTTCAAATTCATGCAAACCCGCTATGGAACAAAAATGATTTTGACTTGGCCATGGAAATACTAAAACAATTGTTTGAATATCATTTGTACCTGTCGATCGGTTCGAGTAATTTAGTTGTTGAAATTTTGATATTATTAAAAGAAAAAATGCCAAGATATTTTTCTAGTAGTATGCGGAAATTCATTTTACTGATGGTTTCTATGGAAGTTTTCATGCAGCAGTCAAGGAATAGAAGAGAGAAGAATACCTAAAGCGCAATTTTTTTTGTGCCCATCGTCGTTTCTGTGAATTTGGATTGAGGGAAGCTGGTGGACAAAATCGAGTCCAAGAGATGGGAGCCTATGGAGGCAGAAAATCGGTTAAATATCAGCAACTGCATGTTGAATTCCGTCGCAGATTATCTGCAGTTCTTGCACCAAATTATGTGGTCCGACGATTCAAATTTTACGAGAACTGGGATAGTTAATTACCACAATTTATATGGCTGGGCGCTTGAAAATCCCGAAGTAATCAGGCCTACCTTATTTCAAAACGAATTTAGCATCAATGTCTAGATGCGAGTAATAAATAGTCAGTCATCTTTCCGGACCATTTTTTGCAGCCACGTTTCTTGAAAATGACTCATAAAGCTTAATGGAATATTGCTCCTTAATTTGTTGCAAAGACGCTGGAGTCAAATGGATGGGGCGCCTTCACATTTTGGACACCAAGTTAGAGACTTTTTTACTATCACCTTAACATTCACAATTTTGCTGAACTAAATCCTAGTGTGGGACCCATACCCTGGTCGCCGCGTCGCTAGATCTAAACCCGTTAGATATCTTCGTTTGGGGCTATGTTAAAGAAAAAACTTACAGCACACCCGTTGCAACTCGCGGCGTATTGATCCTAGGAATAGAAAATACCAGCAATGAGCTCAGCCGAAACCAAGACATGTTGGCAAATGCCATAAATTCATTAGTTCGACGTTGCCAAAAATTTGTTGAGAATAGTGGATTGCACTTTGAACATCTTCTTTAACCTTCTTGTTCTTTTTTTTTAGTTTACAATAAATATTTGTTTAAACGAACAGAGTTGTTTTGTTTGCTTTGTTAATATCCCTGAAACTAAGCCCTTAATCTAAGATCTGCAAAAGCGCGTTTTATTCCGAATTGAATGGGTATTTAGAAAAAAGAGAAAACAAATTGAAAAAACCCAGTGGCGAACCTTTTCTTCCTTCAAGTAAATCCGTTGTCATAGAATGTAACGCCGATGGTGTAACGCATTTGGAGGAACATAACTTCGGAAAATAACCCTACACAAGGAAGGTACGCGTACGAGATTTTGTTTTATTTGCTCTATTTTGTTAAAAGATATAATAAAAAAAATGATTTGTTTTTCTAAACTTGGACACCCAGTATCTTTCTTAGGAAGCGAGTGAGAGGCATATATGTCTTATTTTTGCAGATCAGAATGACCAGGAAAATATTTTCCCAAAGTATTCAAGATTAAAACTAATAAACTATTAATTTTTGCCATTTAGATGATTAATAACTATATAGCTACTGATACAACATGAAGGCCCACTCACTTGTATAGCATTTATAAAAAACTAATTTTTAAGATGTCACGGCCATATTACAATGGCGTAACTTTTAAACGATTTACGTCTGACACTCTTGTTGGCCACTGCTAGCATTACAATACACTATTAAAAAGTACGGATTCAAACGAACATGATTATGAAAAAATTAATAAAATTTAAATCTTCTCTGGAGGCTACTTTCATACAATTTGTCCACCAAAGCAACGTGATAAGGATGAAATACTTCTATAATTCTTCAAAATGACGTTCTACAACAATCCACATCCGTGCTTATATCTTTTTGACCTACATGGGGATTCTCATTCACTACCTCTAACAGAGCTAGTTCATTTTGCACGTTCTCAATTATTTTGGGCCTACATCTTCCAGAATTAACAATTTGCCTTCGTTTCTTGAAAGACTTTCAAGGCATCTAAATATTTTTCTTTTAGGCGATGGCCTTCTATTTAGATAGCGACTGACATACAAATTACGGGCTGAAGACGCATTTCCGCAGCATTGATCAAAAATTACCAACAAATCTGTTTTCTCTAAATTTGAAAATATCTTGTTTACCATTTAATTAGACTGGCAGCTCGAATTAATATTGTAATAAGTAGGCAACATCGATCAACTTAGTTAAATTTAACAAAAAGTGAATTTCGGCTATGGTTTGTGTTTATTTGGTTGCGTCAACCACTTTAAAGAGAAGACAACTTAGCTGGCCGGGACATATAAAAAAAACTGTAACAGTATGTTGTCGATGCTACAAATTTCTACAATTTGATGTTTATAATTTGCGACAGTTAAATGTTTACATCAGTTAGTTATTAGATTTCTTCCATATTCTGGAAGGGTATCCCCTTCATAGATTTTTAATAGAACACACAATTATTAAATATACGAGACGTGTCCGGGATCTAAGGTACCATTGCTTTTCACTCTGCTCTGTTTTGTTTCTGTCAAAACGTTGCAATCAAATAAACATCAAAAAAAGTGCTCGCAACCGTTTTCTGGGACGCCAAAGAATTACTTCTTGTCGAATTTAGACGATATGGTGAAACTGTTAATGCTACACGTTATATTGAAACTCTGAAAAATTTGAGATCTGCAATAAAGCGTAAAAGGCCTGGTTTATTAACGCGTAGTGTTAAATTTATCCACCACGACAACGCTACACCACACACAGCAAAAGACACGAGAAATCTCCTTAAGTCGTTCAAGTGCTGGAACATCCACCACACAACCCGGATTTAGCCCCCTCAAATTATTAGTTGTTTAGCCCGCTGAAGAGATTTTTGGGCAGTAAGAGGTTTCAGAGTGACGATGAAGTGATTGCTGCTACGAAAAAATTGATGCGGTCTTTGCACACGACGTTTTTTGAGACGGGTGTACAAAAATTCGTTCCACGATGGAATAAGTGTCTAGATCTTAAGGGCGATTATATAGAAAAGTAATATGTATGTCGAATCCAGAAGATGTAATTATACATTTCATGAAAAGGCCATCCACTTCATGAAGCAGCTCCACATACTGTAATTTCAAAGTTTTCCGCCACCTGGACAAAAACCCCATCCATTTCATGAAGTGGAACCCATCCTCTTCCAGATGGTGAAATTATACGAGATTACAGCATTTGGATAAACAAATTGTCCATTTCATGAAAAGGTGGAATAGAAAACAATATTTGGTGTAATAATCGTTGCGTCGTCGCAAGTGGATGTCCAATTCGTGTAAAGGTCACATGATCACGGACCACCTGTCAAACAATGCCATTTTAAGAGTTGTGTTTTGTTTGAAGGGTTGTTTTCTCATTACCTAATTAATGGTGTGACATGGAGTACGACGTTAAAGACAATTTCTTCAATGAAATCGAACAATGTTACTCAAGACAACCAGGGAAAAAGCCCTTCTCCAAAGAGACATAAGCTGCTGCTGTTGAAGAAATTCTATGTGCCAAAGCGAAATCGTAAGTTATTCCTAGTCTACTCCTAGTATCAATTCAACAAAAGTTTATATAAGATAGGTACTATTTATTCCAGGGGCCAGAAGAGTAGAAGAGAGTATTACCTGCTTGCCACCTATGCTGTTTTGTCTCTTGGCAATGAGAAATTTTTGATGAAAAAGCGCGACAAAAATGAAGACACTGAAATTAGATATCTAGTCGTATATGAAGGCCTCTATGATCTGTGTCACGAAATACACGTTTCAACAGGACGTGGAGGAAATATAAAGATGAAAAATGCTGCAAAAATCAAATACTGTGTGCCTAGACCTTGCATTGAAGCATATTTAAAAAGTTGCAAATCTTGCAATGAGCAGAAAAGCATATCTCGTAAACTTGCCGTGAAGCCAATTACATCGAAAGATTTGATTTGAATTTTAATTACCAAGATCACAGTACCAAATTCGTTTGCTTGAGGCTTTTGGAGACGAAAAGAGCTGCGGAGGTGGCTTCTCAACTACTAAAAATCTTCCTAACTTTTGGGGCACCCTGCATCTTACAAAGCAATAACGGCCGTGCAAATGACAAAAAAATATTTCCCATCATCGAATTATCGGGCAATCTCCATATAAAGCACTTTTTGGCCTTAACCCGAGCGTGGGTTTCACTACTTCCAACCTGCCGAAAGAAGTCCCAGAACGCTTAGTGAATGAAGAAGACCTGGATACTCCTGCTAATGAAGAATTACCGCAGGGGAATAAAACAACTGACAGCGAAACTGACCACAGTGGCAAATCACCAAATGAAGCGCGAAATGTAGAAGATGATGAAGATGAAGGGATACTTGGACTCTGCCACAGTCGAAACAAATAATGAATTTGACAATGATGAGATCCATAGTGAGTTGAACGATCGAGAAAAAAAGATTCGAAATAAGAGAGAAGCAGCCTGCGAAGGTCAAAAACGTGCGGTAGAGAAAATGTTGATGTCATCTAAACGTAAAAATACGGCGTTTAATGATTGTGTTCTTGTTTCCGTCTCTAAAGTTGACCGAGAAGCAACAGATCCCCAAAATATTGTGGGAATAATCACAGATTGTAAAAACGAGGTATATCAAGTTGCCACGAGGCATGGTTCGCTGAAAGGTTGGTCTGGACATGACGCATTTCAAAATGCTACTTCCAATTTTTTGAAACCTGAAGATGCACTTACGTCGAAACAACTTTCTCTACGAGAGGCAGTTGCTGCAAGCTCGGGCGAGCAAGGTGTTCCAAAATGTTCCTGCAAACCTTCTAAGCAGCAGTGCAAAAATAAATGATGTATTTGTTTTAAATCCAAGAGGCTATGTACTAACCGTTTGCATAACAGTCTAAATTGTGCAAACAAGTAGCTCATAATATGAGAATAAATTATAACTTATTTATTATATATCTATATTATATATTATCAGACGTTGATGTGCCAGTGCCAGGAAGTTAAAATTTTCATTATAACATAGAGTCTTGTAGTATTCCTCAAATATTTGTGTTTGTTCTTTATTTGAATGTTTAATGTTTATTTTTTTGACATATATTAGTATAGAATTGTCTTTTTTAGTATAATAAAGAAAAAAAACATAAATTCCCTTTTTCTTCCCACTTCACTACATAGCTATAGGCACGAAAACAGGGACACGAAATGGACATCCACTTGCGACGACGCAACAACTTTTACACCAAATATTGTTTTCTATTCCACCTTTTCATGAAATGGACAATTTGCTTATCCAAATGCTGTAGTCTCATATAATTTCACCATCTGGAAGAGGATGGGTTCCACTTCATGAAATGGACGGGATTTTTGTCCAGGTGACGGAAAACTTTGAAATTACAGTATGTGGAGCCGCTTCATGAAGTGCATGTTCTTTTCGTGAAATGTACAATTACATCTTCTGGATTCGACATTTATACTTGTAGATGTAGTTTAATGTGGATATAATAAATCTTGTTAGTTACAAAATTTTTAAGTCTTTGGTACCTTAGATTCCGAACACGCCTCGTATATCCACACATTTTTGGATTCCATCAATTCCTTCAATTTTAAATTGCAATCTTCATCAGTTGATGTTTTACATAAATTAATAACAAAAGAAGTTTTTCATAGTTTAAAATTATATTTCTCCTCATCTTCATGAATTTCGTATCTTAGTTTTAAAAATTTGGTTGGCATTTCATTCACTCCTCAGTCAGTCTGGGTTTTACAGATTATAATTTATAGAAGTTGCACATTGTAATCTTAATTTTTTTAATAGTTTATGCAAGTTCATTTTGTAGACCGCATATTTTGAAACCAAATCCTCCTCTTCACGGCTAGTTGTTTCTCATCATAACACATACGAGGGAAGTTTGTTATGTTATCTACCTACCTATGGAAACAAAATACTATCATCATCATCATCATCATCATCTGACATGGAGCTGACTCGAGGGTCAATCCTTGATTACGCCAGGCCCACCCCTTGCCAGTAGGTGGGTAGGAATTTAAGGGATAGGGTGTGGGATCGGGTGGGGTATTGCAGAACGTTAGCATGTCTGCAATGCATACCGCAAGACACCGCTGCTGCAACACCAGGTAGTTAGTAAGCTACGCATCAATGAGGTTTTTGAGTACGTAACCGAGACCGTTATGCGATTATGCATTTGAGGCTAATAACTTTGGTATCAAGGTTTCACATTGTTCTTATTTCACATCTATCTATTGTTCTAAGGTTACTGATTGTACATATGTTAGTTTCCTAATAACTAATAAACTACTTAATATTTACTCCCAAACTTATTTAAACTGTCCGTTATGCGATTATGCATCTGACCCTAACAAACTTTGGTATCAAAGTTTCACATTGTTCGTATCGCTTATCTATCTATTGTTCTAAGTTAACAGATTCCACCTATCTTAGTTTCCTAATAGCTAATAACTTAATATTAACCCCAAATCGTATTATTACCACTTAGTTTTAATGTCGACTCTCCAACGCTCCCTGGTTCATCACCAACCAACAACTACACCACGAATTGGGTATACCCACAATTGAACAACATATAGAGAAACTTGTTAAAAAATTCCACGTTAAACTCATCAACTGCAGCGGGGCAGCCTACTACACACTAGGTCAGCGAGGCATCCACGTACGACTAAAACGTAAGCTCCCACAAGATATATTCTTAAGTGACAACAGTGACAACGATTAAGTGTTTAGTTTATCATTTTCAACATATCCAGTGTTCTCATAGTGAAACACAACTAATTAACAACTAAAAATTTTCTTGCGGTCATACTTACCGCTCATATTATATAGTATATTATGTACAAACTGTCATCATTGCCTTGAATAACAGTGTAAATTGTTGAACAGGCAAAAGCCTAATAAAAAAAAAATGTCGACTCTCAATTCTTCTTCCTTCTTTTCCAACCTTCCCCTCTGCAGTTGTCGGCTAGGAGTCCATCGTTTTCTTTCCCACTGGTGCTTTTTGGTTCCTTCTCCTTTGTTTGCCCCTTCCTCATCCTCTTACTGCTTCTTCGTCTTCGTTATCCTGTTCTTTAGTCGATTCTTGATCGGATTCTTCAATCAGTGCGTATACTCTTCTTACCTCTCTTCGGATATCCTGTTTTCTTTGTGCCCTGTCCTCCCATGTTTCTTCAGGTATGCCAGTGATTTGGATGTTCCTCTCCAATGATGTATTCCATGTGTAGCATGGTCTTCCGATCTTCTTTTCTTCTGTTTGTATGGGATAAACAAAATACTATCGTGAAAATTTTATAATGTCAAGTCTCTGTGACACTTTAGAGTGTATCCTCCAAGTATGATACAACTCGCTTACGATTTGTCATTTCTATATAGAGTTAGAGGTGTAAAAATGAGTGATTGAAAACTTGAACACAGAAGAGTCATAAAATTTCTATGGAAACAAGGCAATAATCCAAAGAATATACATGAGAGAATGGTGGATGTGTATGGGGAAAATAGCCCGTCCTATTTTGGAGTTAAATTTTGCTGTAAGCAATTCAAATGGGACAAGGAGTCCATTCAGGATGACCCAAAGTGTGGAAGACCTCTTGAAGCACGAACACAGGAGTACCATAAAGAAAGTTGAAGATTTGGTGTTGACTGATCGCCAAGTGACAGTTTCAGCTATTGCAAGAAAATCAGGAATATCAGAAACAACTGTTTTTAAAATCCTTCATGAAGATTTGGAAATGAGCAAGTTGTCAGCACGGTGAATTCCCAGGCTGCTCACTCCTGAACAAAAATTGTGTAGGCGACAAATTTACGAGGATAATTTGGCGGCTTTATCCCAAGATGAGGACTTCTTCTTTAAAATTGCAACTGGTGATGAGACCGGGGTACACCACTGCGACCCACCGACGAGGCAGGAGTCCATGCAATAGCTTCATAAGGGTTCTCCACCACCTAAGAAAGCGAAGACGCAATTCTCAGCGGGAAAAGTAATGGCCACAGTTTTCTGGGATGCTGAAGGGATTTTATGGGTTGAGTATATGCGAAAAGAGTCTACAATAACAGGGAATGTCTACAAAGAAACAATAATCAATTTGGAAGTAGCTATACGCGAGAAAAGACCTCACAATTTTGCCCAGAAGACTGTGCTTCGGCACGACAACTGCAGGGTGCATAAAGCACGAATAGTTAAAGAAGCAATTGATGAATGCAGCTTTGTGGAATTACAACATCCACCATACAATCCCGACCTCGCCCCATGTGGCTATTATATCTTTAAAAAATCAAAAAACACTTGAGGCGGCGTCGCTTTTTGTCGAATGAGGACTTGAAAAACTCTGTGGAGTCGTATTTTGCAGTTTTTTAAAAAGAATTATTTTTCGGATGCATAGCATTATTAGAAAACGTTGGAATAGTTGTGTAAGCGTTAATGGTTCTTATGTTGAAAAATAAAATTTTGTTTGTTCCCTATCTAGTTTTCTTCATACTTAGGTAGATAACATAAAAAACTCCTCTTGCACTTTAAAAACATTCGTTACCTTCATCAACGGCTTCATCAATCTGTTGTACTACAAACTGTAAATTCTAGAAATAGCAGGTTTAGATAACATCAATATATGAAAGTCTTTCATATTCTATAACCTATCACTCCCTCTCCACCCATAAATTTACAATACAAAACTGCTAATTTAAAATGTTCCTGCTTTTGTCTTCTTACAACTATTCGAATTGCAAATTGTAATCTTCAGTAATTAATAGTTTACACAAATTAATTTTATAGAACTCTTCCATATTATCAAACAAATCTTCACCTCCCCAAAACCACCTGTTTCCTATCATAACATATAGTTTTAAGAAATTCGTTACTTTAATTAACGGCTCCATCAATCTGTTGTACTACAAATTGTAATTTTTAGAAATGGTAGGTTTAGATAAATTAGTATGTAGAATTCTTTGATATTCTACAACCTATACTCTTCTTCCCCCACTCAATTACTAAATTACTGGGACAGTACTTCTCCCCCAACCCCACTTTAATACACGTAATTTTAAGCCTTTAGCTCCAAAAAATGTATATGAGTTGATTTCCCATTTCCAGTTATCGTTAAAACATTAAACATCAAGAAAAATCATTAATCTATATTCACATGTGTTTTCTAAATCGCTTTTCCTAAATTTGCTGCGTCCAGTAATTGCACGAAATATATAAAAATGCACAATAGCACACCATTAAAACGACAGTCTTTTCGGAAACAGTACTAAAGACTATCCATATATGCAGTAACATCTGCTTTATGTTAAGTACAATTTTAGTTGCATAATTATTGTAGGATTTAAATCAGGATAAGTTGGGGGCCACATTTTATTTGAGACGATTTGGTAGAAGTTCTTGATTTTTAGCAATTTCAGTAGGTAAACCGTTTCAATGTCTAACATATAGGTCCACGCGGGTACTTAATCGCTGCATCTGTCAATTTGATGGACTTTTACGTCCCTCTGAACAGTGTTTCCATTTGGTGAAGTAGAAAAAGTAGTCTTTAACTTTGTGCTTTATCGGGGGCTCTCTAACGCTGCTTGTTCTTTTATTAGGTCATTAACTTCCGACTTGCGTTTGTCTATTCTTCCTCTTATTAGACCCGCGGGATTACGACTTCCTCAAAAAGTAGAAAACAAACAACAGATTTATTAGGCAGAAATGAGTTCCGGATTATAATTGGTTGATGTATTTACTGCACAAAAAGAAGCGAGTCGAAAGGGAACGGAAAGGTCAAACATGTATTTCCTTATCTCTCATCGCTTGTTAAGGAGCTGCGTTTACGTAATGACTCCCGAAGGACCGAGTAAAAAAAAAACAAGTAAAGGTAATTAATTATATAACCATAGCGCAATTTAATTACAAGGAGAGGCTTCCTCCATAATCTAGCTTGATACTTTTGAACGGGGCATCATTATAAAAGGAAGCTTTATTAAACAATCTTCCTTTGTTTTCCCGATTTCGCTGCACTCTGTGCTCCGGAATTAGTAGACTCTGTTCCGCTGCGACCCGCTGCTCATAGTCCCGCCGTATAATCCGCTTAGTTCATGTTTGTTTTGTTGCCGCCAAGTAAAAAACCCTCTGCTTATTATTTGCCGGTCCCATTTCACCAGATGTTATATTTGCTTAATGCCATAATTTATTAAGTTAAGCAAACACAGTCGCTTGTTCTTCAGTTTGCTTAGCAATTTTTGAGTCGGTGTTTGCTTACCGTCAATCCCGTCCCGGCCGTCCTTTCCGGATGCACCCGCAGTTCCATTAGCTCCGGGTACGCCGTCGTGACCGTTTCTTCCGGGGATGCCGTCGAATCCAGGCTCCCCTGGGACACCGTCGCGGCCGTCCAGGCCTGGACGGCCCTGAACGCCCTTGTCACCTGGACTTCCGGGATAACCTGAAAGAGAAGTCGTTGATTAAGTAAACCGCAAATAGAAAAAAAAAATAATAGAGCTGCATTCAGGACTGAGGACTAAGGAGAGAGGCAAGAATAGCTTGATGGAGGATATTGTAATTAATACTGAGCACCTCTTCCTTTTATACTGGCACGAAGTACATTTCTTATCAAATTATAAACATAACTGAGTTTAACCAAAATTGAACTTAAGTAATAATATTATGTGAAGAAACGGAAGCTTTACTGGAAAAAATTGCCCCGAAAACTCATACACGAAAGTGTCATTTGGACAGTCAACGGAAAAGCTTTATTTAGAAAATTACTAGAAAGCGATGTCACGTAACTACATTTAACTTTAGTCGTGCCTAAGCTACTATATCCCAACTTTCATCTAACCTCAATTAGCCTAACGATCTTACTTTAACTTAATTTTAACTTATAATATCCGAACCTAATTTAACCTTAACTCAATTTGAATTTAATTCATTTAATGTTTATCCTAATCTATATTTCATGTAATCAAACTTTAACCTTGTACAAATAAACCTAGGTGTTTTAACATAAGTTAAATGTAACTAATACTAGACATAACCTAACCTAACCTTTCTTAATTCAATCTAAGAAAACGCATCCTAATCCTAAGATAATCTAACTTTTACACTCATTTTATTTTAGCGCATATTAATTTTAACTTAATTTACTTGAAGTTATTTAACTTTTAGCCTAATCTAGTCCACCTTGGTTGTCATACTCAATCCAATTTTAATTTAAAATAATCTGGTGGAAACTAACCTAACTAGCCCAATCTCAATTTCACGGCAACTTTATACATCATTAACTTTAACTTATTCTAATTTTAAACTATCTCGGTTATTGTAAAGCTACCCAATTTTTCTTTAAATTAATCTTTTGGTACCTAACTCGACCATAAGATAAAGTTACTCTAAACCGTAATTTTAAGCTATTAAGTATAAACTTTAATCTACTTCAGCGTGAACACAACTTGAACTAATTTTGTAATTGTAATTCCATCTAATTTTAGTTTAATTTAATCATCGAGACATAATCTACGTTTACCATAGTTGAATTCCGCTTAATTACAACAATCTAGCTTTAATTTAAACTAACGTTATATGTCAATTTTAAGGGAATCTACTATATTTTGTTTATTGATCTTACTTTCACCCATCTTAATTATAACCTAATCTAACTGTAATCTAAGCTAGGTAACGTTAACATATTTTACTCGATTGGGATTATCGTTTTCCAAGCTAATTTTGGTTTGTGTTAATTTGACGAAAGATAACCTTAAACCTCATTTTCACATAATCTAACTTTAGCGTATTCTAATTTTAAACCACGTCAATTATTGTAACTCAACTTCATTTTAAATGAATCTCTTCGAACCTAAGCTGTCCCTAAGTAATGTTATTATAACCTACTGTTATTTTGACCTAATAAAAGCTTTAATCTATTCCAATGTAAACGTACTCTAAACTACTCTGACTGTTATATCTCCATCTAATTTTAGCGTAAATTAATTAACAAGACCTAATCTAACTTTACCCTAATCTTGCTTCAATCAAACCTAGTTTTAATCTAATCAACTTTAATGTAATCCAACTTTCAATCTAAAACAAACTTTCACATATTTCAATTTTAAACGAATATACTCTATTTTTATGCCGGCCACGTTAAAAATCACTACTGGAGCTGGAACTACCCCCGATAGGCAAAACTCATAGTTAGGGTGTACAATAAATCAATGATAGCTGCAGTGCTTAGAGATTCTAGGAAAACCGCGTTCTTGATCTCGCTCTTTTAAATACAATACAATACTCTATTTTTATTATCGTAACCTAATCTAATTTTGGCTTAAATTAATTTGACGAAAATTAACCTAACCTTAAACACAACTTCATCTTCACATAATCTATCTTCAGTATTAATTATATTTAAAATGTTTGAATTTTAAACTACCGTGATTACTACCACACTCCTCGATTTTAACTTAAATTGATTGGCAAAACCTTAACTAATTTTAAACTAATATTATATTAATCCGTTTTACCCAACCGAAACTATTTTTTCGTCAACCTACTTTTTCAATGTCGTCCACATATATACGAATGGATATTTACACACGACTATGTGACTCTAGTTCCCATATGTGCGTAATTTTTCTGGGTAGTCCTTCCGTGGTTTGTTTTCCAATCAATCTTGCTTTGAGATACTTCTCCTTCTACGCCGACTAGCTTAAGAGTCAACTATAGTCAACTATAGTCAACTAATGTTTTCTAACCCGTATCAGCATATTTTCGTTTATTGGCCCTACAGTAGGGTGAATGTAAGCCACAACACCTTCAGAATTCACAACAGATTACTGGTGAACTTTTTCTTTCAAATGGCCCCAGAAACAAAATCCAACGGATTCAGATCCGGTGATCTAGGAGGTCATAGTACGTGTCCACCTCTTCCAATCCATTCCTCAGGAAAGTTTTTACCTGTATTTGATAATGTGACGGTACACCATCATGTTGAAACCAACCATTTAATCTAACTGCTAATGGAACGTTATCGAACAATGGTAGTGGTAAATTTTCATTTAAAAATTGAAAATACAAGACTAAATAAACTCAGGTGAAATGTGTGGACCAACTGCATTATTATTTAATAACCTAGCCCAAATGTTTATTCACCCTCGTCTTTGATAAGATCTTTTGCGTATTAAGTGAGGGTTTACATCTCTCTATTCATGCCGGTTATGAGTATTTATAATGCCCATCTCAGTAAATGTGGTTTCATCACTCCACAGAATCTTTCAAATGAAATTTGGATGACTGTTTACGCTATGCAATAACCGTCTACAAAAATTGACTCAAAAATCCGATACCCGTCATGTAAAACTTGAACCTTTCAAGACCTAAATGGATGCAGATCATTTTTCTTCAATAATTTGTAAATTGTATCTTTTTGGAAATAAGTTTGAGACGATACAATTTGAAAGCTTGTACTTGGTTCCGCCTCAACAAGAACTTGCTCTTCTTGATCGACGCTTAGTGTAGGTTGACCTTCTGTCTGATTTATTCAGATTTTAATTATCTGTGTCCACTAATCCTTCTGCTACGCTCTTACGTTATGTTATGTTTATGGGGCCGTTCAGGTGATGAAATTGCTTCTCAAGACGTCAACCTATATAGATCTTTTGTAAAACCCTGCTAACCTAGTGTGACCCCCCAAATCCTAAATTACTTACGAACTTTATGATCTTCCGGGGAGCAGCTTTGTACACTTCGTCAGGTGTTGTTGTTCCCGAGGTTTTGAAATCTTTGGCGGGTTATAACTTCGCAGAGGATATGTTCCGCTGCTTCTGTCGAATCTTCACAGAATCGACATAGCTTGCTCTCAGCTTTACCCATTAAATTGAGATGGTATCTCAGAGGGCAATGCCCAGTTACAAGGTTTGTTATATCCCTTAGCTCCTGTTTGCCGAGTTCAAGCAGTTCGCGTGCTCTGTTTGACGAGTCATGTATGAATCTTTTCGCCTGCCTTTAGCCTGTAATGTTGTTCCAGTGGAAGGTCTCTTGAGACTCTTCCCATTTATTGACCTCTGCCTTTACATCATTTTTTGCTACGTCGAAGAAACGTTCCGGACCAATGATGTGACTCTTCTAGTCTATTTTTACCAGGCTATGGACTTCCTCATGACCTGGCACACATATCAAGGTAATCTTGTTGTTCTTTGCCAGTTCATTTACAATTTGTAGACATTGCCAAGCAGTTCCAGACTCAATAGTACAAGAACTCAGAGCTTTAAGTGCTGCTTGGTTGTCTGAAAGGGTATAGATTCCAGCTCTGCTAGAGCCTTTTCTTAGGTATATTTGAGCACAGATATTATATAGCGTGGGTCTCCACTTGGAAGATGTAGGAACTTGTCCCAAGACTTTTGACTACAATACTTCTAGGCCATAGATATCTATGCCCACGCAGCGCCGGTGGTTGTTTTGGCTCCATCCGTGTACCACACGATTGATCCCTTTTCTAGTGTTGGTTCTCCTGAGCTCCATGTTTGGCGATCATGAATAACCACTTCAAACAATCGTTCACCGTTGAACCTAACTGCCGTCAATATATCAGTTGGTTTGGAGGGAAGTTCTAGTTGGAATTCCTTTAGAATTTCTAGGTGTCCAATCAGGTCTCCTGATTTGAATTTCTTGTTTAGTTCAATCTGAAGGCACTTGGCCTTGCTTTTTTTCTTATTTGTAGGTGCAAAGGAAAAAGGTTTAGCATAACTTCTATTGCTGCCGTTGGGCAGGTGACCAAAAGATCCTTTTCGGTTTGAGCCTCCTACGCGTCTTATACTTTTTGCATCAGGGTGCCGATTAATTTTACATATATACACTAACCGCGCCAGTGACACTGTCATCACATGCGGCTAATACTTACTCAATATATCGATGTAACCTCGATTACAATAGTATCGCTCCATTTTAAACACAAAAAGCAAAAAGAAATAAAAATAATTATACTTATCAATACGACAGAATGTTTCATAAAAGTTTACCATCGCCATTGCCATCTAATTGAAGTATGTTACACAATTAATGGGCGCGACGGTGCGATAGAACTTATTATTTACTTTTTTATCAATAACTCAATAACGAAGGACAATCGAAAAATGTCCGATCTTAATTTTTGATATGTTTTAGCCTCTCGAATTAAATTCCCAAGCACGGGCGTCAATTTTAAGTGTATGCAGTGAATTGCCCGACGTCAAATGGCCACCGGTCATTTGATCGCCGGTCAACTGCCCGCTAGGTGAAATGCCCGAGAGGTTAAAAGCTTACTGGACAACTGCCCGCCATTACTTAATCCCGCCGGCTATATGCCCGCCCAATATTCTTTTAAGTATGGATGCGATTATTTGCTAGACACATGCCTGCTACAAATAAATTTTTACCCAAATTATTTTTTTTTACTTTTTAAAAAGTTGGTGTACATGTTTGTTACTGTATCAAATATAAATGTATACCGGTAACATTTTGAAAGCAGATGTTTCTAACATAAAGATTCATTCCATTAATGACAGAACTTAATTTAACAAATTTTATGTATCAAAGATAATTATCATTATAGGGGCTAATGGGGTATACGGCCTTCAAATATTCTTTTAAGTATCGATGCGGAAGAGAAGGTGTTCTCCTAAGAATTAAGCTAGTTAACACAAGAATTTTACAAATATTATGGAGCAGAGATAACTATGGTAATAGGGGCTAATGAATAAAAGGTGATAAGTTATCTAATGTTTGATCTGTATTTGGGAATAACAGAATTTATTAAATTCCTTTGGAATAATTAAGGATTAATTTTTTTTTAAATGCCCTGAGTTTGCAGTCGCAAGCCCAGTTGCTTTTCCAAAGAATAGCTAGTGTCTGAAATGGTGAAAGTGTTAAATATTGTTCTAAAATTTGTGAAAAGTCACACAGGTACGTTTATTATTTTTTGTTCCTTTATATCTTGTTAATAATTTATTTTTCATTATACAAGAAAATATCTATTGATTTCCAAAGGTTATCGTTCTGAAACAGACAAAAGTGCCGTATGTTGTGGAAATGCAGAGAAGCAAAGAAAGTAAGGTGTCCAACAACTGCAACTCGTACTTTAGGCGATGATCTCATACTTGTTCTTAGAGATCATAATCATGTAGCAGCAATACAAGCAAGAAAGCCTTTGGTTTTGTACAAAAACTACTAGAGATGCCACTTACTTAGTTATAACAGAAGCATCTTCGGGATTATTGGATGGTGTCTAAGTCAAATTGTAGACTTTTGAATGTATGAAGCGTAGTATTCGCAGTCAAAGGCAACTACAAGGAAACTTTCCCCCAAATCCAAATACATTGAGGGTACTCAACATCCCCTCAGCGATGTCAAATATAAACGTGAATGGTCAAGAGGAGCAATTCCAGTTGTGCGATAGTGGCGACAAAGAGGGGGTATCTATTTTTCAACTCGGAGAAATTTAGAATTACTGAGCAGGTAAAGGATAATATGTTTAGAAAGAAGTTCAGAATATAAATACTTTTGAGTTTTTTAGAAGTACTCATTGGTATGCAATTAGCGCATTAAAAACAACCCCTCATCTATTTCAACAGCTCTATAAAATTCATGGGGTCCACTTTAAAAAAAACATAAAAAATTTAAAAGAGGATTTGCAACCTACATCTATAATGATGACTTTAAACGTGAGGCGATTCGTTTGAGACAGAATTTCCCGATCAGAGGTACGGGTCAGAAAACCTATTATTGCGAAGTGTTAGTTGTTTATATATTTATTTGTTTATTATTATTATTATTATTATGTCTTTTCCATATAGCTCAATGTCTTTGGCGCAAAGCGCAAGAATATGGGAAGGCTATAAAGTACTCAAATGATGCCGAATTTGCTCTTCAAGTGAAAATGCTAAGTGCTCTTGCCTTTCTGCCAGTACATGATACTGTAGCAGGGTTTGAAGATATGGTAGAGAGCCACTATTAGAGAAATGAGAAGGTTATTGAACCAATTCGCAAGATATCGAAGATGTATGGATAGGATGACCAGGACCATGCCAACGCAGACCACCCTCATTTAAACATTCGTTCTGAAATTGCAATCAGGCAGTCCAAAAGGATCTGACGAGACCGAACAATGCTATAGAGCAGCGTTTTCCAAACTATGGGTTGCGACCCACTGGTGGGTCGACGAAGCATCCCGATTTGAAAAACCAGCCACCCGAATATTGCAGAAGAAAGCTGGACGAGTGGAATATGTCAAAAACAAAACTTTTGCATTTTCCAAGATCAACGAAAAGGCTATGCACACCTCATACCTAATTAGTTATCGAATCGCGAAAGCCGGTAAGCCGCACACAATTGGCGAAACTTTAGTGCTTCCAGCGATAAAGGATGCAGTTGTAGTTATATTTGGTGAAAAGAGCTTAGCGGAAGTCGAAACGAGTCCACTTTCAAATAACAGGTCGCACACAAGATTCATAAAATGTGTCCCAGTGGGCAGAAAATCTACTGTTCCAAAGAGATATCGAAAGTCAATTTTTCTCGCTACAATTGGACGAAATTGCTGATATACAAGGTTTGTCCCAGCTGCTTGTTTTCATGCGTTACATATGGAATAACGATTCTCATGAAGATATGTTGTTTTGCGAACCAATTATTCGAGAAACTAGCTAAGAAATATTCAAGACTCTCGACACTTATATAAAATCCAAAGGTTTGGATTGGATAAAATGTGTCGGGATATGTACACTGTACAGACGGCGCCCAAGCCATGCGCGGTAAAAAGAGCAGTATTGTGACTCAAGTGCTTGCAGTTAGTCCAAATGCATCATAGACTCACTACAACATTCACAGAGAAGCATTGGTATCAAAATCTATGTCAGATGATTTAAAAAATGTTTTGAACATTGCCGTTAAAATAGTGAACCCAATAAAATCAAAACCGTTACAATCGCACATATTTGAAAAACTTTGCAAAGAGATGAGGAGCAACCACAAATCACTTCTTCTGCATACGGAAATACGTTGGCTGTCAAAAGGGAAAGTACAAACAAGACTTGCTGAACTCCGTGAAGAAGTCTCAATGTTTTTGGGCGATAAAAATGAAATAGAAAAATCGTGCGCGATTTGAAGTTTGTTCTGAAGCTCACGTATTTGGCAGACATATTCACGAAACTTAATTAATAAAATTTATACTTACAAGGCACGGGAACTACAGATATATTTGCAGTGCATGATAAAATTCGAGGATTCATCAAAAAACTTCTTTTATGGAAAAACAACTTTAAATACCATGAGTATGGCAGTTTTGAAACATTTAATATGTTTATAATCGAAAATAATGTGAACGTTTCTAATAGCAAAATTACCGAGATCTCAAAACGCTTTGATAAGGAATTTTGATTATTATTTTATCGCAGAAATGAAAAACTGTAAGGAGAAGAACTGAATTGCGCATCCCTTCCAGGGCAACTTTACTACTGGCATATCGTCGAAAGCCGATGAAGAAATTATTGATCTATCTGAAAATACATCATTAAAACTGAATTTTAATCGTAGAAAATTGACACAATTCTGGCTATCTGTTCAACAAATTTTTCCAATTCTTTCTACTGAAGCTTTGAAGGTATTACTCCTTTTTCATCTTCATACTTCATACTGTGAAGTTGGATTTTCGGCAATACTAGGAATTAAAACAAATATCGAAAGAAGCTGCAATTGTCGAACTCCTTGCACCTGAAAATAACTCGAATTGACCTGGACTTCACTGCCGTCATAAACAGCAGTCGAAAAGCGCAGTTTTCACACACTCCTTATTATTAGAAATATTTGTTGTAAAATTATATTTAATAATAAATATTTTTTTTATAGAAGTTCGTTTTTGACCCGTAAAAACTCCCACGGCAAGAACGTATGCTGTTCGTTGGGATGTTGTTTAGTAGGTGAAGTTAAAATAAATGTGAAATAAATGAAATAAGAAAATAAAAAAGTATTTTTCTACAGCTGTCAAAAAAACGTGACATTTATGTATCGCTATCAAGTTGCAAAGTTTGTCATTTTTGATTAATGAAAAAAAAATATTTTGTGTGCAACTGTCAAAAAAACGTCACTTTTTTTTCTTGATTTTGAGTCGTGAAATAGCATATTTGTTTACAGTAAAATAAAGTCTTGACAACGTAAATAAAGTCTTGGCAACGTAAAAAAAAGACTTTTTTATTATACATATATGAAAACACCTTGTTTTCATCTGTTTTTACAAAGACATAAAGGTGGCATTTTCAGAACAGCGCACGTAAAATTTTTACCGATCTCCGTTTTTTTTTGCGTGTGCAAAATGCCGATAATAAATATATCGTTGCTATGGAAATGTTAAATCTCCGTTTTTTTTGCGTGCGCTAAATGCCGATAATAAATATATCGTTGCTATGGAAATGTTAATCATGTTTGGTACTATTACGATGTATTATGATTACTTTGAAAATAAAATGTTCTAAATTTACTTTTTATCCTTTTTTGCGTTGTTTTTAGATAAGTATAATAAAAAGTATCGTTCATTACACGTCCGGAAATGGATTTTTCCGTGCTTGCATGACTTCCCGTGTTCGGCTTCGCCTCACACGAGAATTTGTCACGCGCGCACGGAAAAATCCTTATTTCCAGACTCCTAATGAAATATACTATTTTTTACCGGCGCGGCCGACAAAGACTTTTTTTTACGGGTCATGATCTGGAATGAAATTAGCTTTTATTAGATAATTAAGAACGTTATTTATCTTCAGTTTTGGTAATTTTTCACAGTTGCACACAAAATTTTGTATGCCACATGGCCGTGAACTATCTTTTTTTTATTCGAATGATTATTTGGCTCGGCTGCGCCTCGCCAAATAATATTCATTCTCATAAAAAAAAGTCCTAGTTCACGGCCTTGTTCCATAAATAACTATTTTTCACTACTAGTAATATGGCGTAGCATTTTGACACATATTAGAATGCCGTGAAATTCAATTTCTCTACCTTGGCGCAGTGACAGGTAAATAATTTTTCATTATTAACCACTGGTGTATAATGAACAAATTTATATTTTTTGAGTATACTGTGACAATTTCAAAGAGAATTTTGTTATAGCACGATCAAGTATTATGGGGAAATTCTATTTAATGGTATTTTATGCATTGAAATCGTTGTTTAAAACAATTAATTTAATTTTAAAATCTTTGATATATTTGAATATACGTTTTTCGCGTCGTAACAAATGAGAAGTGTGTCAATATAAATTTCGCCGATGGCAGAACAACGCAACGTTAAAAAGAGAAAATTGTTAATAATTTCAGTATTTTAGATGAAACGAGTGCTTAAACACCAATTTTTTAATGCTATGTATGCTTTCATATAAAGATCTTTCGATTTTTCAGGCAGTAGCTTATCTGTTACCTGATCTGCAATTTCCCGCATTTCGGGCGGTGTACAGTTTATAGCTTCGCTCGTCATTTTAACAAAGCAGCCACAAAAAAAAACTTACTAAAAGACTCAAAAAAAGTATAATAAACTTTAATGTCAAACTTTATTAACCATTTTCAAACAACTGTCATACCAACAAAACAAAAAACTGCCATTTGTTTTATAATTTGAAATAAATACAGGTTTAAGTTAAAATAGTCATTAAATTGACAATTATAAGAGTTTATGTTACTAGCAGTGAAAAAAAAGTATATACACCTCGGTAGAAAAGTCTTATAGCCCTCGGGCCTTACATCCCTCGGCGCTACGCGCCTCGGGATCTAAACTTAGCCCTCGGGCTATAATAGTAGACTTTTCTACCTTGGTGTATAATATACTATTTTTCACTACTAGTAATAGTGCGTAGCATTTTGACACATATTAGAATGCCGTGAAACTCAATTTCTCTACCTTGGCGCAGTGACAGGTAAATAATTTTTCATTATTAACCACTGGTGTATAATGAACAAATTTATATTTTTTGAGTATCCTGTGACAATTTCAAAGAGAATTTTGTTATAGCACGATCAAGTATTATGGGGAAATTCTATTTAATGGTATTTTATGCATTGAAATCGTTGTTTAAAACAATTAATTTAATTTTAAAATCTTTGATATATTTGAATATACGTTTTTCGCGCCGTAACAAATGTCAAACTTTATTAACCATTTTCAAACAACTGTCATACCAACAAAACAAAAAACTGCCATTTGTTTTATAATTTGAAATAAATACAGGTTTAAGTTAAAATAGTCATTAAATTGACAATAATTATAAGAGTTTATGTTATTAGTAGTGAAAAAAAAAGTATATACACCTCGGTAGAAAAGTCTTATAGCCCTCGGGCCTTACATCCCTCGGCGCTACGCGCCTCGGGATCTAAACTTAGCCCTCGGGCTATAATAGTAGACTTTTCTACCTTGGTGTATAATATACTATTTTCACAGTGAAAAAATATTTTTTTTTTCACTATGAACACGAAATTAGATTGTTACCATCGTAACCATATGAACTCAGCGGTAACTTGAAATATCAGAGAATTTTTTGGAAATAATCGAGAAAATAATTATTACTGTTACTTTCTTATTTTTTTGACTGCTGTAGAAAAAAAGTTGTTTGTATTTCGTGCACAATTCGTGTTTTAATGGCGCTTTCGAATGAGTTTTGAGTCTCGACCTAACGGTCTCGACTAAAACTAACATTCTCATGCGCCATTAAAAAAACACTCATTTTGCGCACTTAATACAAAAATAACTATTTTTTTACATGTCTTTTTCTAGCTAGTCGAGTATCTCGGAAAAAATTGTGCCGGGGATGAAGTGGGTCGCTATAGATTGGGTTACTAAAAAGTAGGTTGCAATGTTTAAAAGTTTGGGAACCCCTATATAGAGAGATGACACCGGCGTTTTGGAATACTGGTAGCTGCTGTACATCCCATTATATGGAAATTTATAGACATCCTTTGCAAAGAGCAACGTATGAACAACACAGTCTCAGAAAAAGAATTATCGCGATGTAAATATACGCTTAAAAAATTGTGCAATAAGGTTGCATATTTTACGGGAATTGCATATAACCTTAATTTAAATGTGTGAATTGAATATTATAATTTATTTTTGTAACTGTGTAGTATACACGAATAAACATTAATTTTGTATAGCATTGAGTATGCTTTATGAATTACTTTCATCAATCAACAAGTACAATTGACGCTGAGCACTATTTTGTTTAAGTTGGGACAGTTTCTTAAATTAAAAAAATAAAGTGATTATGAAGTACATAAATATGGTCAACTGTATAAAGTAAGAAAATAATAGCATCTATTCTTAAAAGAATATTTGGCAGGCATATGACCAGCAGGATCAAGTAATGGCGGGCAGTTGACCAGCGATCCAATGACCGGCGGGCATCTGATGTCGGGAAATTGACCATGCACCAATGTTCAGGCACTCTGTATATTCAAAATAAGTCTCTTACAGCTAATTAAAAAACGTAGGCACTTAAAAAATCGGTATTTTAAGATTGAAGTTGGTAATTTCAAGGTTACATGTAAAAATATATCTTGAGCACTATTTATTCTAAATTAACTCGACAGCGTCTGAAAACAAGTTTCAGGAAAACACGCAGGCAAACTTAATGGGATCATATTTCAATGTCAGATTTAGAATAATCATCCGCGCTAATTAAATAAAGTAACAACTTTAACCGTTTCCCAACCAAATATGTCAGCTTACAAACATTTAGTTAACGTAGACAAAAGTTTCACGAAAGAACAATTCTCCAGTTAATATACGATTTTCGTTTAATTAATTATGTATAATTTACATAAGTCAGAATCTAAGAAGGCAAACATATACTTGTTACCTAGAGCAATGAAAAATGAATAGTGCGGTGTAATTACGTTCTGACGTACATACCCCCAAGTCACTAAATTTTCGCAATTTGTGCTAATAATTCAGGATAAAATTCAAAATTCAAACTTACTCTTTCTGAATCAACTCCATTAAATACGTTAGTTATTTTTTAAATCTTGAACTGACAAATATAGCCCAAACAACCCTTCACTTCCTTCTCAGAATGATTTTTTATTGATTTATAAAACATTCAACAAACCGTTATTTGAAGTTCTTCGCATTTTATGTCAATGTCTTTTTGGCAGTTCTGGATGATACACATGCCCCCTATACATATTTCCTTGGTACGTTACAAGTATTGGTTACATTATACAGTCTTAAAAGAAATACCCCATATTCGATTATTTTTACGTCTCTCTTTATGACATTTATTAACATTAACATTAACTCAAAATGATATTTTGTTTCAATAACTGCTTTTATCCAACGCATGTACCTACCTCACGGTCTTTAAGATAAACTGGATACAAGATATGATCAAAGGAAGGAACAAAATGTAAGGTGGTAAACAAAAAATAAAAAATAAAGAAATACAGAAATGTAAACCTACGGGAAGATAAAAATAGAAGGACCATTAAATACTTAAGACCTAGAGAAAGCTAGAATGGAAAGAGGCATAAAATTTGAGTAAAAGAAAAAGAGTAAAAGACTCTTCTCTAAAATACACCTTCGTGCTAGTATAACCTAAACATCGATCTTGATAAACTGTCCACATACGAAACTCTAGAGATACCCTAATAATAAATCATTAAGGACGTCCCTTCTTATCTAACGTGAGGGCTTGCTCCATAATTAACTAAGGGTTCGAATAAAGAACAGCAAGGCTTTTACTTTCTTGCAACTTACCTCGAGGGCCTATGGGGCCAGGGATACCTGGAAATCCCGTATCGCCGCGGTCCCCTTTCATACCGGCCGTTCCTCGAGGTCCATCCGGTCCTGGGGGCCCCGCTGGACAGTATTCTTTGGTGGCTGAACAAAATCCCTGAATGGCCAACATCTGAAAAGAAAAATCTTACTGTAGACTAGAATATTTTTTAAATATGATTGTGTAATTCTACACTCGCCAAACATAAATAAGTGGACGCGACTGCCTCCCTGGACTTTCCCATACTGGAAACTGTTCATATCATCTTTATTCAACAGTAGAGTTATTTTCCTCAAAACGGTTGTTCAAGTGCTATCCTAAAACCTTGCCTCGTAACGAACAGACTTACAAGGTTTGTAAGAAGTCCCCCCAAATATCTGCGGTGCCCCTTAATTTCCTTTTAATATGCAACCAGGCATACTTCATTCTCTACTATATACGTCGCGCGGTCTAACTAGTACCGATCGCTGTTGCTACCGAGGTAAAATTTTCTAAGTCCCTGGAAATTATATTTTGTAGGGCATAAAATATCGATTTTTTTTATTTTCGCGGAAAAAGATTCTTTGACGCAAACAAATAACAACCGTTAGAATAAAAAAAAATATTTTTCTAAAAAAGAGGGGGGAAGGGGCCGGTGCGCTTACATATATCCACGAGTGTAATATTTCTTTGCATATTCATATGCTCCATTACGTACTCAGCGATTCAGTGAAAACCCCAGCTTCCTATCTTTTTTCGTTTATTAATTAAAGGAGTTTGAAGTTTCAAACTTCCAAGCTTCGTAGAGGGCGCCACAGGAAAATTACGGAGTTCTTCAAAAACATATCGATAGCCCCTTGCGAGGTCTATCGACATATGAAATTTAAAAAAATTCCTTGGAGCAGTTTTTGAGAAATAATTTTTTGAAAATTTCCAAAATTTTGAAAATTCCTAATTTAGGCCCCTTATAATTTTTCAAAAAACTTTTTATATCACCTCATTTTACCCTTCATATACTATTCAGAAAATAAAAATCATTTGAATCGATTCATCCGTTTTCGAGTAATTGGGCGTTAAACTCAAAAATTTCAAAAAATCATAGCGCCCTTCAGTTTAAAGCTAGCGAGTTCGGCAAAAAACTAACAGATTTGCCTTATGACCCTCTATCGTTATCCGTTATAAAAGTTTCAAAATTGTAATCACGAAAAAAGTGATACCAAAAAAACATGCGTAACTTCCGCTTCCGGTTTCGGATTTTTTTGAAAAGCTTATTTTTTCGATGAATTTTCGATACACCCCCGCATTCCAAAGCGCATCAAAATCGGAGCAATACTTTCGGCTGTAGGAGCGTCACATACGTACATACGTACGTACATACCCACCCACAGACAGACATTTTTTAAAAACCACTTTTTTGGGTTCCTAGAGACCCAAAACGGATATATCCGTTAAAATCTCGATTTCGAAAATTTTCATGATTTCAATACTTACCTTATACCTATAAGGTATGGGAAAGTAAAAAAACTAAAAATTTCGCTCCAATTCCTAAGATCGCTACACCGTCCTGCATTCAAACCCATGCCCTTTAAGGTTATATGTTCATTAACCAACATGTTATCTACATTGTGAATAATTTTCAGCGTCCTAGGCCAATTATTAATATAGTTGTACAATTAAATGCAACATCACAATAAAGCTACTTAAAAAACGGATAAAAATTACTTTTAAAGAAAACGCTGCTGACAGTTGGCCATCCGCATGCAACACTGATAAACTATATGTTGAAAGAATGGTGAAGAGCAGCTGTTTAATGTGGTACTACAGACAATCAACAATACTTGCTGGTAATTTCATGGCAAATATTAGAAAATTTATCACGGAGTTACTTATACCACGAACTAACCTGATTTTTTTTATTTTTCTCATGGATCAAACCATGGGTGTGATACCATCAATATAGATGTGAACACTGTTCTTCCACAAGAGACCTTTTGTTTCCAGATATGAGGGCAAAATATTGAATAGATCTATTCCTTTGCTTGTTTCAAGCAATTCTTTGCAACAGAAAAAGTTTTCTTGGGTTTCAACTCTCATTGACAAATCTTCAAAATCGACATTTAATTAATTAGTAAGATCTGTTGACTTCTCAGCCTAGATAGAAAAACCGCTTAATCATCACTATTTTTTGAGAAACCGCTATTGATTCCTCACGGAACCTTAGGTGAAACGCTTGTACAGAGGGTGTTCCACTTACTGAGTGCAGTTTAGCCCTGGTCGGCGACATATCTTGTATGATGGGAAAGTAATTCTAGATTAAATAGAACAAAATTTCCTACAGAGTGTTTTTGATAACATTTTTCAATATTTTGAATAATACAGTATATAGCAGCAGTATAAGTATATATTTAAAATAATCACACGCTAATTAGACACCCTATATATGCGTGACTTGTCATAAACAACTATACTTAACCTTATTTTGTTTTTCTTTCACCAGTCACATAATGGAATTCCGAAAAGCAAACCTGGACCAATTCGTGAAGAAGTACGGCATCAAGTTAGGATTCATGTCTGCATTTGCCAAAGCATCCGCATACGCTTTGCTGGACCAGCCTGTTGTGAATGCTGTTATCGATGACAGCGGTACCGAGATTATTTATAGAGATTATGTAGATATTTCCGTCGCTGTGGCTACACCAAAGGGTCTCGTGGTACCGGTCTTAAGAAATGTGGAACGCATGAACTTTGCTGAAATTGAACAAGCCCTTAGTGCCCTTGGAGAGAAAGCCAAGAAAGGTAGATAGATAACGTTTTCTTATAACAACAAAGAAATCTTTGTAATACTGCTATTTCATAATTCTTAGCAACTGCTTCCTGTAACATTTTTGCGTAGTCTGTTTATGGAAACAGTCTACAGTGGCTAATTTTTATTATTGGAATTGATATGAAACCATTTTGAATTTGAATTAGCTATTTGCATGTAGAAAATATAACTTTTGTTAAATGGAGAAAGGGAAGCACGTTTAAAAAATAAAACTAAAAAGGTTATGCACCAATTATTGTAATTCAAATTTCAAAATATTAGTTTAAATGATAAAAATTGTTGCATTATTCTTTAGGCAATATAAAATCTATTCTCAAATTCTGTGACGCCTGACAATAATTTCCAAGGGAAATTTCTCCAAACTAAGTAAGTAAATATACGGTTAATGATAGCCTCCCGGAACCTCAATCGAAGATGGGCGGTTCTCTGCTTTGCTTGAATAAATACACTAATTAACTTTACGTTAATTACCTGAAAGGGCGCCACCGACTTGTAAAAATAATCCACTACCATTAACTCAGCTGTCGATCAGTTAGTCGGACCCCAAGTTTATTACTTACTTAATTTGTTACTAAAAGAATACAATGATAAGAAACAATAAATAATAAGTCCAATTGCAGCAACAATATTTAATATCAGCATAAGCTGATCTGGAATGGAACGTTCTAGAACGGCCTCGTGTCCGGCACCTGTTTTCACTGCAGGTTGCTGGTTTGAATTCGAATATCAATTACCCGCACGCCGCAGATACAACCATAGAAAGTGTAGAAACTTCGGCCAAATCTCGCCTTCCCCAAATTGTCTAAATTCGAATATTAGGAAAATGTTAGGCCAGCCATAACTTTACAAAAAGGATAAAACTTACCAATGGGTAACTGCGATCGACCCGACAAAATTACACTAGAATCGAAACGTTGAACAAAGCGGCAAAAATGCCAATAACGTAAATCTACTAAGGATCACGTTATAACTTTAGATTTCCTCATAAAATCGAGATGAACTCAAAGTGAAACACACTTTAGCGAGAAAAATCTAATGCAACAATCCGTTCGCTTCTGCCAGATGCAAAGTTGTCCGACCGGAAATCCTGTTTATTCTAAAATCAAACATGCGCAGTTCCTAAAATGCTGAGAAAGAGTGAGGGAAGCGCGAATTTGTGCACTCTTGAACTCAATGTGAAATGGGTTGCGGACATCCTAGGCGAAAATACCGTTACAATTCTCTCGGAACATTTTGGAAGGTTTGTTGCGAAATAGCTCCGAACTCTTGAACAGTTCCTCATCGCACTTGAGTGATGGTCTGAGTTGAATTTTCTAGACAATGGATTTCAAGTGAAGAAGTCTAAAGGGGTAAAAATCTGAATATTTTGGGGTCATTTAATTTTTTTTGAAACGAGTTGTGAAAAAATGTTTGCTATTACATATTGAATAGCATTTTGTAAGAGCTTCTCAGTGAGGTATCACAAAGTTTTGAAACCATTTGAAATTTTTTGTTGAGAGCTTAAGGGGTCGAATGAGGAAAATTCCCTTATGAGGCATGATGATTCCTCCTCCGTGTTGTAGAAACGTTTTCTAGAAAAGTTCAGAACCTATTTTACTTCCCGAAATATAACACATACATTTTAAAATTGAAACCAATGCTTAGATTATTTATTTAGACTATTTCTAAGGTAACTGCAGCCAATATGGCCATGCTAAGGTTGTAAATTGTTTATAATAACGACTGTGCTAGGTTTAGCAAATACGAAGTGGCTACAGCATGCAATGCACCTTTGGGCGTATGTAACTACAAAAAAACTTTACTTTTTTTACTCGAAACATTTTTTATTTACCAATAAAAAAAAACAATTAGCCATATTGCCAATCATATGTTGGCAATAAGACCATACATAATAATAACTATGCTAATGACATTTTATTCACAATCTGGGCACAAAAACAGCAGAATCTTATTTTTTTTGGTAAGCCCAATGCACTCTTCATGCACATAATCCTGGCATTTACTGCATTGTATCGATGCGCAAAAGAAGAATAGTTAGTGTTTATTAACAATCACAGAGGGCAGAGAAGAATGTGTTTACCACGTGCTTACCTCGCCTGCCGACACTCCACGCACTTTCTCTTATCTCGCTCACGTTAATTATAGCTGCAGCTTGTTGATTTGTCCTGCGTTCATATAAAATAAATAAATAAAAGCGCTACGAACGTATGCATTAACCTAATATTATGAAATCTTGTTAGAATTCTACTTTATCGACAGTCACATGACAATTTTGACAATTTTCTCACAGATGTCACCGTAGTTTGCACCATTTGCGCAAGCTCACAGACAGAATTTTGATATATATACATATCCATGTAATACATGCCGTGTCATACAGGTTTTAAAAGAAGTGCATATGGGATTTTAAGGTCTTGTAAAAAAATCATTTTCACAAACAGATCAGCTTGCCCGAAAATCACAAATAAAAAAGATCAGTGGATTCATTCAGGTAGAATAAATAAAACATGCTGGCTGTTCCATTTAACATATTAGAACTAGCGTGTAATTTCTTATAAATAGCATGTATTGTAGACAAATGCATTGTGTTCACTGTGATTTTTACCTGCACAGTAAATTTTCACGAAGATATCTTTAAAATTTTCGGTTTATTTGGCTAGTATCAGTAGAAGACCCTGTATATGTACAAAAATACATAACATATTGACACAAAGTATGATATTTCAGCCTCTTGCACAGTGGCGGCTCGTGAGTTAAGAAAGAGGGTGGGCACAAGAAAAAACTTATCTATTTTTTGTACATAAAATCCATTCTCCTATTTTTCATGCTGGAAAAGACGTCTATGACTTTGTTGTCAAAATCCGGGATAGACTGGACGAACTTCTTTT
>JABXWE010003669.1:0-23464 GCA_014611495.1 Limonius californicus
TTCTATAAATATAGTATTTGACTTTATTTTTAGAATTAATTTTTATGTTTAACTCTTAAGAATTAATACATCTGTTTTGTTCTGTTGCTAATGGAAAGTTTTTTTTTCGTAGTATCTCTATTTAAGGTTTCCAAATTTGAAGCCGTTATAAAATTATTAACTTTTTGTTGTTTCTGAATTTCCGGTTAATAATTTTTTAATATTGTTAATGAATTTTGGAGCTGAAATTTTACTTCCTTGTCATTAAATTCTATGTCTGACACATTTAGGAAACAAGGATGGAAATTTTTGACGGCGTTGGGATTTGTATTAAAAAAAGTTCACGTAATTTTAAAAGTTTCTGTTTCTCTGCTGTGTATTTTCTAAATTTTAATTTGCTAATTAGTTCTATAATATCATTGTTAAAAATGTCAAATTAAATTTGGTAAAATTTGTAGAGGAGTTCTGTGTGGAGTACCTTTAAATAAATGTGAATTTCTAATTCTGAGCAATTTCTTTGATTCTTGTATTCCTGTTAATATAGTTTGGAATAAGTTTCATTCTTAGACAGTATTGATTAAACCAAACCTTCTGTGCTGCAAATTCAGGTTTTATCATGATGTTTTTGTATAATCTGGCTTGTTATTCTCTTCTTCTCTAATAATGATGATAGTAGATTGCCTTACTTCTTTGATATTCATATTTATATACTAAAAATAATAATAATCCCCATTTCAAATATGTTTATTTCAGCTTTATAAGCATAAAAAAAATTGTGATTGATATTATTTTTAAAATATAGTTTGTTTTTATTTCTGATTTTCCCAGAGACTGACGAATAAAATACCTTGTATATTTTTTCGTTTTTATATTCAACATAAGAGTCTGCATCTAAAAATCCTATGAAATTGTATTTCTTGAGTATTCAGATGAATAGAAAATGGTGTGTAGTCTATGTGTCCTTCTATCCGTTTACAAAATTTAAATAACATTTCCTATGCATTATTTCTTTGTGAATTTCAGAATTGATGGCAATGTCTTTTTTCTCGGAGATGTTTCTTGTAGATAACTTAACTGTTAACTGTTAATTTCATAAATTGATCTTGCTGTAATTTCTTGATTTGTTTTAGTACTAGATCTAGTAACAGCTCTTAGTTAGACAAAAAGGTGTTAATTCGATCACCCATAAACTGACAATGTAATGATAAAATTTTGTAAACGAGTTTATGTAAGCGCTTTGTGTTCAAACTAAATTGCTGCTCACCATTATTTTGCTAGTGTTGGCTTAATCCGGTTAATTACTGCGCTGTAGTATAAAGTATAATTGTGAACTATATGACGTAACACTACATAGAAGCTATTTTTATGTGAATTTGTTTTAACTAAAAACAAAGAGCAATTAAACATTTCGTTTGTTTGCAATGTCGTATTTTTATGTTGTTTGAATAACATTCGGAACCGTAAGGGATCTGTGCAACAATTCACTCTGTTAATTTTGCGATTACGATTTAATCATTTTGTGCAGTTGCTGGAACTGTAGTAACGATCTTTTGATTAAAAAGCTTCATCATATAAATTGGAATGTCCTCGCAACCTGAAAATATTAACAATGAACCTTTGATGTACAGAAACAGATTGATCAGAAGAACATACAGAATTCATATGCTTTCGAATTTAAACTGGTCTATTTAAACCTCTTGATTACTATGTGTTTTAAGCTACAATCTTAAATGAAAAGAACTGATTTAAGCTGCATGTTGTTCATCACCATTACGAAAATGTTCATTTGCCACAGTTTTAGAGGTGTTTGTTTGAAATTTTCTCATATCTGCAACCTTATTTTGACTAATTTCAGTTTTATTAAAAAAATTATTGTGCCAGAACGTTATAGATTAGAAAGTTAATTATAATTGAAATTAATACATCATCGTATGGAAAGCATTGCGTTATATGCTATGATTGTCTACAGTATTTTACGATAATCTTGTCTATAAGACATACACCGAGCGTTAGAACGATTTGTATTTGTTTGACAGCGTCGTTGTCATAAATATTAAATACGGTATCACGAGAAGTGGGCAGTAGGGCATTTTGATCTAATTAATTTAAAATTATTGGGAGTTATAGAGGGTATTTGATCTAGACTGGACGTATGTATATGTATTTCCCTAAATGGCACAACTGTATATGTTTAGATTTGTATGTTCCCTGCGATAGCGGATTCAATTGTTCTTGGGATCTTGCTGTTATAGCTTCTGTGTTCTTCAGTTATTTAATTAAATTTTGAACAAATTACGTGCTATGTTCTCGTGTAACTGATGAAGTTGTTAGAAATTAGGAAACATGTTTTGATGTTCTCTTTTCCAAATTACATGGTGAACTGAAGTATAATACGATATACATATTGTACATATTTTGAATGGAAAATCTTGCATATAATATCATAGTTTAAATGTTCAATAAATTAGGTGTAATTTCATATTGGTATTATATATCTAAAGTTATATGTACATGGTTATGCAAAAGAAAGTTACATTTTGAAGTTACCATAACTTTTTAAAAACTAAACGTATAAGCCCATTTATGTTCGTAAAGCAATTGTGTATTAATCGAT
This sequence comes from Limonius californicus, assembly GCA_014611495.1. NCBI lineage: Eukaryota > Metazoa > Arthropoda > Insecta > Coleoptera > Elateridae > Limonius > Limonius californicus. The sequence continues at coordinate 2,594 of JABXWE010003669.1, forward strand.
ATTTTTAAATATTTTGGGTATCATAGTAATAAGTTTATCCTTTTAATCTATTAAACTTAAATATTCTTACGACTATCGACAAATAGATTGTTTTCAACTACATCTACTGAAAAATCCTGTTCACAACAGAGAGGAAAGATTGTTGTTAGTTGAAGAACAAAATGGCGGACATAAGTATATAATATTTAAACTAATTTCAATAAACCTCAAGATTTTCATTTGCATATACGTTGAATTTTCAAAAAGTTATGGCAACTTTAAAATTTAACTGTCTTTTGAATAACTTAAACCTATATACTTATTCCTCAAAGGAATAATTCGAAATATTAATAACATTGCTGTTTACAGTTCATATGAATTTCAACGAAGTAGGGCAAGCAGCCGTAAACAAATTAAAGTATCTTATATATCAAAATATGCCTATTTTGGCGACTTTTAAAAATGAAATAGGTTTGAAATTGGCAGTTGTGTGTAGTGATTGTGGCATAACCGCCGTTAACAATATTTCATGGTCTCCTCTCTGTTACGTGCTTTTCCTACGCGTTAACATAGAACCATGGGGGACCTACAGTTTACCGTCGCATCCGACATTTCAAAGAATATTTTTGGATTTAGATCTCACGGCTGATAACCTGATTGCGAAATTGTGTATGGTAGGTTGCCGTACAAAATTTTTTACGGTTCGTGGTAATGATGGAGAATCGAACTCAAGCCATAATAAACGTTTCGTTCACCACACGTAAAACAATTCATGTCTTTTTTAGGATGAAGGAGGGAAGTTTTTATGTTATCTACCTAGCCATAGAAACAAAATGCTATCGTTATAATTTTATTATGTCAAGTCCCTGTGACATTTTAGAGTGTATCCTCTAAGTCTGATAGAACTCACTTACTATTGGCCATATCTGTATAGAGTTAAAAGTGCAAAAATGATCGATTTAAAACATGAATACAAAAGCGTCATAAAATTTCTATCGAAAGAAGGCAATAATCCAAAGAATATCCATGAGAGAATGGTGGCTGTATACGGGGAAAATATCCCGTCCTATTTTCAAGTTAAATTTTAGTGTAATCAATTCAAATGGAGCAGGAAGTCCATTCGGGATGACCCAAAGTGCGGAAGACCTCTTGAAGCACGAACACAGGGGAGAAAAATAAAGAAACTTGAATATTTGGTGCTGACTGATCGCCGAGTGACATTTTCAGTTATTGTAAGAGAAGCAGATATATCAGAAATATCTGTTTTTAAAATGCCTCGTGAAGATTTGGGAATGAGCAAGTTGTCAGCATGGTGGATTCCCAGGCTGCTCACTCCTGAATTGAAATTGTGTAAACCACAAGGAGGATAATTTGACGGCTTTATCCCAGGATCAGACCTGGGTACACCACTGGGACCCAACTACGACACAGGGGTCCATGCAATGGCTTCATAAAGACTCTCCATCACCCAAGAAGGCGAAGACGCAATTCTCAGCGAGAAAGGTGATGGCCACAGTTTTCTGGGATGTTGAAGGGATTTTATGTGTTGAGTATATGCCAAAAGAGTCTACAATAATAGGGAATGTCTACAAAGAAACAATAATCAATTTGAAAGTAGCTATACGCGAGAAAGGACCTCACAAGTTTGTCCAGAAAACTGTGCCTCTGCACGACAACTGCAGGGTGTATAAAGCACGAATCGTTAAAGAAGCAATTGTTGAATGCGGCTTTGAGAATTACAACATCCACCGCATAGTCTCGATTTCGCCCCCTGTGTCTATTATCTTTTTCCAAAACTCAAAAAACACTTGAGAGGGCGTCGCTTTTCGTCGAATGAGGACTTGAAAAACTCCGTGGAGTCGTATTTTGCAAAGTTATCAAAAGAATTTTTTTAAGTTAAAAAATAAAATTTTGTTTGTTCTCTAACTTGCCTCCTTCATACTTAGGTAGATAACTTTCCTCTTATATTCAAGAGATAGTATATTAGGAGTATTTGCAAAGTTGGATGATATATAGCGTGCTTTTTAACTTTTTGATATAAACTTACTGGTAGACATTTATTTTAATTGGTTAAAACTCCTTGCATGAACTTTTGGCTACTCGTAATAGCGTTCTTTGTTGTTGTGCTGTTTTACATGTAAATCTCAGTTGTAAGTGGAAGCGCTTCAAGTATATTACTATACATTTTAAAAAATTACAAAATAGGAATAAATTCTCTAATGTGCTAAGTATCAACATTAGATATGCAATATCCGAAATGGTGGTGGGCTATAAGTCAAACGCGTTTGACTTCTACGCTGAAGGTTTGAGATTCAATTCTCAGAACCGAAACATTGAATTTTTAACGGCCGTTCTCCTTCGTATGACATTGGCAAACCAGCGAGGTAGAAATTTTTACACTTCCCGTAGTTCGGAGCCCACGTTAAGTTGTAGGTCCAATACGTCTGTGCCACTTTAAAACGCGCAACGAAGGCATAAGAGAGAAGAAGATGCAATATCTGTATTAAATGATACTAATTTAGAATATTTTCAAATTATGAAATTAAATACCTTCAAAAAATTATAAAAAATAGCTGATATCTTATATAGAATATCAGGTTATGATTTAATTGATCATGCAATTTTGTAGAATGTTTAGCATATTACAACTAAGTACTTTTATTAGTTTATATAAGCAGTTAAACAACTATGTATAGAGTTTAGAGGTCAACAATTTTATATTAGTTTAATGTTATGTCGACAAATTGAAAAATATCTTGTTATAATTAAATTAATTAAGTTAAGGAGGAAGAAACAAAAATAAATTAATTTTAAATTTTCATGCAACTAGCAATTATATTTATTAATTGAAAGATAACTTTTAATACTTTGAAAATAAAAGGGCGCCAGGTGACAAATTTAAAAGTTGCCGCCAAAATATTAAACAAAAATATAAATCCCAGGACTAGCTCTCGAACATGATTACTCAAAATCTCAGTAGTCGGATCTGCATGTAACGTACTGGATAACTACGAGTAAATGGGCAAATACATGAACTACCCAAACGCACGCAAATTCCAGTCAGTCCAACACCTTAGCCAATCTGCGTATTACAACCTATAAATGCTTACAGAAAATGCTAAGTAACATTCGGCAGTTTTAAAATGTAGTATTCTGCTGTCGCCTCTGTGCTCCTGTAATCTCGTGCTTCCTTTTGGAGTAATCTCTTCCAACAAGTATAAATATTTCTTATTTCCGTCCTTGACCTGTTTAACAGCCTCCGAAGCAGCGTCTCAAATTCCGGTGCGCAGTTCTACCAAATCTCGCAACTTCGAAGAGGATCAAATTACTCATAAATTAACCAGCTTTCACTATCTTCAATGAAACTCGTTTTTCTAAAACACACAAATGAATACTTTATTAATTTACAATATTATTTATTTTTTAAATTTTATTTTTAGTAGCAAAGGAAATGCGTGTACTCTGATGAATTTACAAAAAAGCTCTCTCACATTGTTTTGTCAACAAAAGTCCATAACAACAGACAAAATCTCCATAACTACGATGCCAAAATTACATAAAAATTATCAAAGGATACTTGTATCTAAATACAAATTGTAATTCTAGTTTTGACAGGTAAATAATAATAATTAAAAATGTTCATAATTAATCGGCGTTATTGTCCAAACATGTATTAACTTAATAAATACTTTATACAAATTCTAAATTAACCTCAAACACACACTTTTTACATCACAATAGTCCCAAACACATTTCCACTAATTGTTCCGATAATGCAGTAAATTCCTTCGTGACTTCATAAATATCAGAGCTAATCTTAAAATTAAGCTCGAAGCATTTTATTGTATCTTCTATACGTATTTATTTACATATTTAAACTTTTAAATAAGAATATTTAACAATAATTCTTTTTGTCATAGGTTTATATCAAAATACGAGTTTGGCAGTGTTTCCAACCAAGCAAGAAGTTATCTGCGTTTTGGTCTGCCCTTTATTATTTACCACAAAGAAACCGAATTATAGGACATCATAAAAATGTACAAGTATCGTCAATATTACAATTTACTTTCGGCTTAGACCTCGTCGTCATTTGGGAACTACACCCAGTTTTATCAGGTAAGGCCCGACCTGTAGCTTGTCTGCCTTTAGAAGCATTTGCTCTAGAATTTTGAGCCATATTTGTTCATAGGCCCTGCCTGCCTAAACAGGGCCGTATGCTTATATTAATCAAACCTTGGGGCGGACAAGGATTTGATCTTGATGTATTTTGTTTGCCAGGACAATAATACTTAATCGGCTTATGCCTGTTAGCTGTTTGTGAACCCATACAATCTAACGTTTTGCAAGACATTGCAGCTTGCATCTTTAGAGTGAATATAACACTGTATTATAGCTAGCTTTCGTTTTTACCATTGAATTGTAGCACTACTTTTCAAGAGAATTCTTTTTTAGACAGTCAATGGCGGTTTTGAGCAATTTTTAGTAGTCTTCACTGAAAGTTATTTACAACAGGCTGCAGTAGTTCTTGCAAACTACTTCCATCTTTGGAAAAACAAATTTACATGTTTCTTCAGATCATTAAATATATTCTGTAGTAAACTGGAGGGGGGGGGGGGTAATATTAGCACGTTCTTGTGTAATCCTGTTATTAGATTGTATGAATGGATCTCATAAATATTCTGCTTTTAGGGATGAGAAGAGTCTATGGAGGTGATAGTAGAAAATTATCTAACGTTTGTCCAGCTGTGCCACATGTGGCACCATTTTTGAAAATTACCAGGTTTATGCACAGGTTTATGAAAACATTCAAAATATTGGTCCTGTATCTTTCCTCAGAAACAGATATTTAGAAGATGCTTAGCCGATCAATAGCCTTCAAGAAACAGTAATCCGAATGCCAATTTTTCTGGATGTAAACGAGCTTCATGAAATACATGTGCCATTCTGATTGTTTGTGAGTTGACATATAGAGAAATATGGAACCAAACTTTATGTGAATAAAATGTTAAATCACCTAATTCGTTTATATTCATTAAGTGGTTTGTACTGCGGCAACAATTCTTGAGACGTTTGAGTTATCTTTGGATACAACTTAAATCTTATTTACCTTTTTGTTTCATGTTTCATAGGATAACTCTGCACTGTCTTACATGTTTAAAGGTAGCTTTGTTATACATTGTTGGTCTGCCATTTTCAGATTTATGTTTTACACTGCCTCTAAAATAGTCCCCAGCATTTTCGCAGAGCAGTAGTTCAAGGAAAGTCAATCGAGGAAACTCATGAACGTAAGGTCGTAAATCCATCTACCATGTTCATTGAACACGTAGCGGAAATAAGATTCAATATTCCAAATTTGTCAGTTTTTTAATAAAAACCAATTTAGCTGATTGTAGCAACTGAATTGCAGTTTATATATATTGTCATGATATTTTGGTTAGTCTTGTATTTTCCTTCTCTGCGTTATCTTTGTGTTAACTTTAGTTGGTTTGGTGTACAATGTTTGGCACATCGAAGTATGTGATCAAAGATTATCATTCATTTTTTAGAAAGACGTAGGCGTAGATCAATTGAGATCGTTGAAGTGTTTCGATTGGCCAGACATGAGGGTTGTCAGGGGAATGAGTAAACAATTTGGGGGTGCAAAATAAAGTGTAAAAGCTGCGGATGTGAAAAACTGTTCACAGGAATTCGGGCTTGACAAGTAAATTCAAAATTAAGTTATACCTGTGTTAAGTTTAGAATGGAATATGTTTAGATTGATTGTAACTTTACTAAACTGTTAAAAGTTGGAGTTTAAAGAAACTGGTAATCTTTTATTTGGAATGCATACAGATTTAATGACAGCGAACTACGAAGGTGTGGTACTATAATTTATGAGCGACCCAGTAACTGAGATAGACCCCTATGAGAGCTAGTCGGATGCAAGATTAAGTGATTACATGAAACAGAAGTTTTTTTTGCTTTTAATTTCTAGCGTGCTTTGACCATCTTTAGAGATGATAGTGCCAAGATATTTAAAAGAGTCTACAGCCAAGTATTCCGTCTTCTATAAGTTTATTATTAATCCCCACTCTTTATAGCATTTATCCAGTCTTCCCAGCATAAATTCCAAATCGAACGCGTCTTGGGAAAAGCCACATGGTCATCAGCAAAATCAGAAAAGGTTGGTATTCCCAATAGGTATCCCCATTCCTTCTACTCTTTTTTTCCATTCTTTCAGTGTTGATTCTAAGTATAGATTAAATAAAATCGGTGATAACCAACACCCTTGTTTAAGACCTTTAGATGGATATATGACCCTCGACAGTTTATTGTCAATTTCTACAAAAGCTTTATTATTTCTATATAATTCTTCCATAATTTTTATTGTTATTGTTATGTTATTGAGCTTTATAGTTTGCAAGTTACCATGCGCATACTAATAATTATGAAAGCTACACTTATTCAAAGAAATGTCTTTTACTTTCCACAGCCAAAATTAATCGAAAATTATTTTTCTATATTCCTAATATAAAGATTGCTATCGGTAATATACAAATCGTGGGAATACCCTTTATAGATACTACAGTTTAGGCTTAATTGAGAAATATGGTTATGTATAAGTCCTTTCATAGGTTCGTGTTGTAGTGTTAGCATGAGTAGATGGATAGAAACGATTAAGATTCACTTTCAGTAAAAGATATTCCTTTTATTAAGTGCGTCTAGCGGATATTCGATTTTGCTTCGCCGCATCGATTTCATTATAAAAGCAATTATTTAAGTCTTGACCGGTTTCCGAAGTGAAGAAAAGGCGCAATGGTGAGTAGGTTCCGCAGTGTTATTCAGCCTAATTGGTAAATTGCCTTCAGTCTGAAAGTGCGAGCCAAACAGTCGGTCTAAGTAGATTCTTTAGAGTCTTCATTAATCATTCCCTTCTCTCAATTCCATTTCATCCTTGCGCTATCAACGAGAATAAGTACGGAATTTGTTAAGCAGACAAATTGTTGCAAATGCACTTTATAACCCCTCCCTAGAATTAGTTTAATTCGAAAATAAGAAAGGAAGCTTTTCGAGAAGCTTACCAGCTCCCTGACAATTAGAGATGGGATTTTATATCTTGTTATTGTTTTTCTGTGAAGAACGGTTATGTCTAACCAAACATATTTGAATTATAAACGCGTAATAAATATTTTTATTTAATTGGTAGACACTAATAGTTTACACAATGTAGTATAGCCGAGACTAGTTAAATATTCAAATCCCACGCTTTTGGATGAAGCCGTTATTGCGTGGGTTTGCTACCAAAGATGTTATAGCTATTATTGGTTAACGTCTCAAATTAGACATTATGTGCTGTAATAATAGATACTGTTTGTTCTACCTCAACATTATTGTCTGGGAGTAATGATTCGTGGAGGCTTCAAATCATGTAACTAGTCGATACAGACGAGGTTTAATACATTTCTTTGTCGTTAAGGTTTAACAATATGTATAGCGTAATAGAATTGTTTGCTTTATGTACAAGCTTACAATTTTATTCCTTTAAGTAATCTAGGACTAAATTTTCATAAGACGTTGTAGATGGAAGTAAAGAAAAACGAGTGGATCTGTTGTTCGTTATCCTCTTCTTGACTTAAATATTTTAGTTTAAAAGCCGCCATAAATATTTAAGTGCACTGCTAGTTGGGGTTAGAAATAAACTAAAACAGTTTTATATCTAATTACATTAAGAAGCGAAATAAAATTGGAGTATAACCCAATTGAGCTGGAGTGAAACTGGCAGTTTTGCGAAAGCTCATTGCAAATCTGTGTTAGAGCTAAGCTTTCAAGAAAGGCTTTCGTTGGCATAATTTCCTAATACAACGCTCAATCAGTGTCGGGAATGTCAGGATAAATTCCATCGTTCGCCATAGCTTCCTTTTTTTGCGACCAATCTTGTTATTCTACAAGTTCTATTCAGCTTCGCTTTATTTCGTTTGTATCGTATATTATTTAACTATAGAAAGGGCTTTTGTCAGAAAACGTAACCTCACAGCAAACAAGACAGTAAAATTACTTTCGCGTAATTACTTACAAATTGCGGTGACAAACAGAATTTTCCTAAGTCGTTTCATAACTTTAATGTAATAAATCTACTAGTTGTGCCGGTTTTGTTTGCTTGAGGTGTCCCGACCTTTACGCTGAAAGAAAATTGGTGTTTGTAGAAAGAGCATCCAGCTGAGATGAAGATGATGAAGGTGAAAACGATATTTGTTGTCTTTGGATGGCTCGACGATAATAGAGTTTTGATATTATTTCGAAAATGATTTTTTGTGGGCATTTTCAGGCTTACTACACGTATATAAAATATATATTTACTAACATGTTACTGTCGAGATTATCAATTTATTGCTCAGACATCTACAGATTTTTCTTTAAATGCAGAACTTCTAAAAATTGGGCAAATGCAGAAAACGGGTAACTATTCAAACTCTTCAGCCATAGGACTTCTTGTAGAAAATTAAATGGTAATTATTTGGATTCAGATTCTTTGTTCCAATCAAGCAGTTAAAAGTTGTGAGCAAATAATACACTAGTGTTTTGAGCGCCTTTTTCAAATGTTACTTGCAACGTTTTTAATACTATTCGTGGAAGTTGTTCTAACATTCGCTCTAATTTTGGAATATTTTCTGATACTTCTCTAAGAAGAATTAACAAATGGCATATCTTCATTGTGAGTTAAATTGTGCTGTTTGTTAATGTAATTAGTTAATAGTTCCAGGAGTTTTGAGACACATCACAACGAATGGCGTTGATACTAAGATATCCACGGAAGTTAGATATTGATTTTTATATTAGCTTCTACTTACATAAGTAGATAACAAAAAATGGGGTCCATGAAAATCGTTACAAAGCGTATGACGTGAATATGGTAACTTAAGTCATGATCCTAATTGATTTCTAGTGCTGTTTTTGCCAAACCTTAACTGTCTTTAAAGTTGGGAATAAACAGGGCTCTGCATAATTTTTGGATAAATATAAATTTGGATTAAATAAGTGCAGCTTCATGGACTTGTTTACATTTTTGAGGTGATAGATGCCAAAAATTGATCTGTGGGGCCTACAAATTATAAATAATATAAATTAATTTTAAGCAATTAATATATGCTGCTGTCGGTATCTAGGAGGTTTTGAGGTTTAAACCTCTTACGTCAACGCGCTTTACGTATTGTCTAATAAGTTCACTTCTAAGTTGTTTGGACAAATACTATGTCTGTCATATTTTGCACTTTATTTTTAGATTTCTTCTTTGATCGTCATTGTATCGAGATTTTGACGAATCGCCTGATTTTCAATATACTACGGAAAATTTGTGACAGTAGCAGTTTAAATTGGAAACGTTGTAGAATTGATCTTGATGTTAGAGGTACTGGCTAGACCACGCAATTGAATTTTGTTGGTCTGTATGGCAGATTTTATGTAGGTCAGCATTTTGCGTTCTCGAGAATCTGTACATTTTCTAAATTTAAGTTCAAGCCGTTTCCGTCTTGTTCAGATGATTTTTCGAGGTGAGATGTTGATGCAGATGTATACCCAGGAATTTGACATCCTCCGCGTTAGGTAGTTGGTATTTGTTTAATATCTTGGGCAAGTTTTCCTGCGCATAGTGTATGTGTACGAGCGAATTCATATCGTCATTAAATGTTGTAACTATAGTCAGTCTGGTTGTTGGTTGCCAGTTGTGTAGGAGATACAAGATAGTAGACTGCGTTGTAGTTCTTCAGAGTAGATTGATGATAAAGGTGTATCGTCTACCAGTACATTACATTTGGGCGCCGTCGTCTTGTGCTGGGACGTTTTAGCGCCAGAATATTTGGACACTCAATTCCCAGTTGGGAACCAATCCCAAAACAGTACAAATTTTTCAGATACGGCTTATGTGAAAATTCTAATAAAATAAAACTAGATTCGAAATTGAACATTTAATTTGATCAAATTTATACTAGCTAATTATCTTATTATAGCTCTTTTGTACACGGTTGAAAATTACTTCTAAGTAATGCCTATTATTCGTTCATTGTTTAAAATGTTTTAAAATGTACTTTTTCTTTATTCGTCATAGGGGTATTATGTTGTCCTCCTGGTAGACATGATAGCTTGTGTTTTATTGATGATAGAAATTTTCTACGGAAGTATCGCTTTAAATTAGTATCTTAGGATTGGTTCCCAATAGGGGATAAATATAAACAAACAAGTGAAGCTAAATAGAAGCTTATAATAATACTAATAATAATAATAATAAAAAGACAACAGCGTCTAAATGTCTTGGCGTCAAAACGGCCAGCGCTTATACGGCAGCGCTAAAACGACGGCTCCCAAATGTCCTGTTCTGTCCACTTCGTGCTATTTTAAAAGAAACTGTTTATTTGATATATATATATATATATATATATATATATATTATCAACACTTGGTAGTATTCATATAGTAGTTTTTTCTTCATTTTGTAGAACAAACTTTATGACTATACTTTGACAAAGTCTTGTGTCGACTAATGTTGCTGAACAAAACCTTTTGCTTTCGAGATCTTTATCGATCTCCGCAGCTACTCTCTTCACATGTATTATTGTTGCTGTTGACGGAATCCAAGATGGTGGATTGTGGATTAGGTTTTTTCTCCTCCTTTTTATCTGTAGCTTCTTGAATGTTTTTGAAAGTATGGACACGACTGTATGATGCCAGGAGCACAGTTAATATAGTACGAGTAATAATTTAATTCAGTTTTCTGTGAGCCCCTTCAGAACCCTTCTTCTGATTAAGCCATAAATAACCAAGGGCTTTTTGGGGATTTAGGTCAGTCAAGATTGTTGTTCTTACTTTAAATGTTTAGGTATAAGAGTTCGTGGATGTAGCTTTCATCTTCAGTTGTAATTTTAGCGTACAATGCTTTGCAGGTAGTATGACTCTCTCTTCATCGTTATTTGCCCACCGTTCATGTGATTGTCGGATTGACGATTGAAGACTTGCGTAGGTTTGGTGATTTCTATAGTAGGCAATTTCATACTTCTGTGGTTGACAGTTTTGATAGATATTACATATACATACAACATATACATATAACACAAGATGGTACCCTGGATGAAGCTATTTGACATAGAAACATGCAGGCTAGAAAAGCTATCTCCCAAATGAATTTTATGTATGGGATGGAAAAATCTCGAAGAACAATAGAAGGAAAATTTACAATACTATAATGAAAAGTATACCCACCTATAGCTCAGAAGTCTGGCGAGAAACTGGAAAGTCAAGAAGAGAAAGAATTATAGACGAATGGATTATAATTGGAGTGACGCATACAATTGTAAAAGACATACGAATTTAGCAACCGACATTTTACGGACAAATAATACAACAACAATATAACAAATAATGTCGGAACAACCAATTTTAAAATGGAAATCACAAGGCAGACGAAAACGAGGAAGACCCAGGAAAAGCGGGATAGAAGGAATATATCGAGAAATAAGAGGGAGAAACCTGGAAGAAGACCTGCGGGAAAATAGAGACGATTGGAGATTGGGTGTCGGAAGACGTCGTAGAACGTTTTGAACTGACTTGACTATGAGCCCCACATTGAAAGGACAAAAGATATTACATTTGAAAACAGGGGAAATGTTGCTTTATTTGCACCCGTAAAAAAAATAATCTCCCTTTCCTATGAAAAAAACATATTACAATATTATTACATGAGTTGTTTTTTTTTAAATTTATTTATTGTATTAAGGCGCTTCGACTTCAAGGCCATTAGCGCCCACGTAACAGTAATTTTACACTACATGCAAGTTTAAAGTTTGTTGTACAGATTAGTGATCTTAAGATATTTTATTATTTTGGTGTAATGCTCGGGATCCAGGGCTTCCTGGAGTGTGGCTGGTATTCCTAGTGTGTTGCGGTACCTGGTATATTTTGGGCATTCAATGATAATGTGTCGTACAGTTATTGTTGTTTGACAGGTGTTGCATCTTTCTGGTGGTGTGTTTGAAAACAGGTGTTGGGGAGTCATTAGTGTGTGCCCAATCTGCAACCTGGTGATTATAACGTCTTCTTTTCTGGTCAGATTCGTTTTCCCTTTTTCCGTAATATTCGGTTTTATTTGTCTAAGTTTGTTGTTTGTTGTTATGTGCCATTTTTGTTGCCATCTTTGTTTTATTTTCTGCTTTACCATACTTTTAACGTCTTCCTGCGGAATTGGTATGTTAACTGAAGGTTCTAAGGTGGCATTTTTAGCTGCAGCATCTGCTTTTTCGTTTCCAGGGATTCCTATATGGGATAGTATCCATATGAATGCTATTTGTTTTTGTGTAAGGCTATTTTGCTGAGTTCTATTTGGATTTCTTTGGCTATTGGGTTTCTTGGGAACATAGATTCAATACTTTTTAGGGAGCTAAGCGAGTCGGTGCAGATCATGTATTTGGAATGCGAACTTTTTTGAATATATTTTAGGCTTTGGAGGATAGCGTACAGTTCACCACTATATGAGCTTATCATGCCGGGGAGATTGTACGTTACTGTAGTTTGCTCGCTTATGAACGCTGTACCAGTGCCGGATTCGGCTTTTGAAGCATCTGTGTATATTTTGATGTGGTTACGGTACTGGTTGCAAATTTCTCTAAATAATTCTTTAAACTGATTTGGGCAAGTGGTTTCTTTGGGGAGTTTTGTTAGGTCGAGAAGGCTGTTAAGTGGGGGGATTTCCCAAGGTTTACTTGCATTTATGGTACTGTTTTTCATGATTTTGGGAAGTGCTAGGTTTATATCGGTGGATATGTTTTGAATTCTGTGGTTGATGGAGAGGTTACTTTGGTTTCTATTGGATTTAGTCATTGCTTTTGGGAAGATGTGTTTGAAGGTAGGGTGATTAGGGTCTGCTGCTACGTTGGCTGCGTATGTCATGCTTAGCTGTTGTCGTCTACATGAAAGCGGAGGTTCAGCAGCTATACATAGTATACTGTCTATAGGGCTGGTGCGGAAGGCACAAATTGCTAATCTTAGTGCAGTATTGTGAATTACCTCTATCATGTTTAAGTTTCTACGGTGTGCAGATAAATAGATGACGCTGCCGTAGTTCAATTTGGGCCGTATTAGTGCTCTATACAAATGTATCAGCATGTGACTGTTGGCTCCCCATTCATGATGTGATAATATTTTTAATAAGTTTAGTCTTCTCGAACATTCAGCCTTAAGTTGTCGTAGGTGTGGAATCCAAGAGAGTTTTTGGTCTATTAGTAAACCTAGGTAATTAATTTTATTTACAAATGGAAGTGAATTAATTCCAATTTTTAGGCTAGGGTTAGTGTGAGTCGCTCGCAGTCTGCAAAAGTGGATGCATTGCGATTTAGAGATAAAGAATCGTAGCCCAGTTTTCTTGATCCATTCTACTAGTTTATTTAGCGCTAATTAAAAACATGAGTTGTTGAAACAACACAAAGAGCACCCTTCAAACATAAACTTTAAAAGAACTCATATTTCAGGGTTTGTAATGCAAATTTTGGTAACTGCTGTATAACCTTCAAATTCTTGCGCTGGTTAACTGAACAAAAAAAAGGATACAAGATAGTAAACTTAAACTTATAAAATATAAATGCAACAAAGAAATAAATTAAATGTTATCGAATTATCTAAGCTATTTCTTATAAAAGGTCAAACAACTTTAACAATTAGATGACAAAATTACAGGAAATCAATGGTAAGGTCCAAATTAACGAAGCACTTTCAAAAGGCCCACCTTTTCACATAGAAGCACTTGCTTATTTATTTCTGGTCGTGGTAAAATTCACTAGACGAAATTATGATGGCACTCCAGCGCCCTGTTGATCTTGAACTTCGAAACGAAAGTCCATCACTTGTTGCTTTTTTTTTAAGTTCCTTGTAGAACCTTTGTTCTGGGTATCTTCGTATTCGTAAAATCGTTCCACAAGGTAATTAACCCAAATATTATTTTCTAATTATTACTTCAGATGTTCAAATATACAAATAGACTCATAAATACGCTGCACCTTTATATCTTCTTTTTAATTTGTTAATGCCAAACTTGCTTTACTTTTCAAATTGTTGTTGATTCGATGTTACTTGTTTGTTTCAACTTATTTTAAATTACCAGTTGCAGTTCCAAAATATGATGCGAATATCTTCCAAATAATTAACACGTATTAGACTTTGTCTAACTTGTAGATGATTTCTAAACTAAAAGTTTGTTGACGTTTTAAACATCAAACGCAGATACAAACAAAACATGTCGAAAAAAAACAACTTAAGTCGACTGACGCTACTTTGATACTCCGGCTTAAATTCTTGATTTCCGGTTAATTTGCCGAATTTTATCCATTTTGCACATAGATAAGTAACAAATAACGCCGATTTGAGCCGCAACATTTAATAACATTGTTTTATTCAAACAGCATATAACAAACACACAAATACAATTTTAATTGGCGCGCCAGACGAGGGTCTGTTCAAGTTGAGATTTTCATGGCACGTCCTCGTTGTTTTTTCTCTTTTCTCTTTTTTAACAAGTAACCACATCAACATCATAATACAAACAAAAATAAGTACATTTTACAAAAAACATGCGACTTCTTCAATCAATGGGAAAGCAGAATTAAATTATCACAAATTAACCAAATCTTAAATATTTAAATAACTTTTTGAAAATATTATTTACATCAAAACTGAAATTATAGCCATATTATGGAATGTTTTGATACCTTATATGGCTTATTAATTAATAATTATATAAATTCATAGGCAATTTAAAAATAAATCACCTGAAATTAATAATATTACAATTAATGGTTATAAAAATCATATTAAAATGTTCTTCACACCTATATCCAAATATTACTCGTAAGAAACATACAATTGAAAAGTCCATTTTCCTCCAAAATTACATGTTAGTTGACAGTTGTCGAACATAATACACAAATCGCATATAGTATTGATTTCCAGGTAAAAACTAACAGACAAGTTTGATGAATACATCTAATACCTTCATACAATTATTAGGACTACGAACAAGCAAAACCAAACAGAGAATTCAAGGGCTAGACACTAGATCAACCCAAACCTAATCAACAAAGATGACAAACATTAATTGAACATGACCTTATCTTGGTTTTAATAACTTATTTTTCAGGTATAAAGTATAAAATTGCTTTAAGATATCTAAATAAGTAAATTTTCTAATAGATTATCTAAATCAAGGTTCATATAGCCCCGTAATATATACAATGCGGTCGTAAAATGTCCTCCCACCTACTAACGTTTGAAAGACTTGATATTTCTTCACAAAATTTTGTGTGCCTTAATGGGACGCTAATTACTACTTTTTAGTACATATTTAAATTTATAACTTTTAAAATGGCGGCTAGGTGCTATTTTGAAATATTGTTTATAATAGCGATGGGGGTCGAGTGACACCTCATTTGAGTCTCTTTGAGTAGAGTGTAATTCCATATTTTGGGAAAATGTTATAGATTAAAAAACAAACGCCAGACTTCCAAATTATCTGTTTCTGATAAAACGCTAAAAAAATGTAGGAGGCGAAACAACAGAAGTAAAACAATTGAAATAATTAGACTTTCTGTTCTGTCACTTTAATTCAGTTATTGTGTTTGCTCACGTTTGAATATTGAGTGTTAAAACCGGTGATACTAGCAATAATTATGGCGAATGTTCCAAACTTTGCAGGAAAAAACCGAAGCAGTTTTTATTTTTACTGAAGCCAATCTAAACTTTCACGAATCCGAAAGAATATTTAATGAACGTTTTCCCGTCCGTCTTATTTCGAAGACGTATTGAAGAGAACTTGTGCAAAAATTTATTAACACTGGAAGTGTGCAATGCAGAAAAAACCTTGGATGACTCGACATTTCAGAAGACAAACAAATTCAGATAGTCGGTAAAATGGTAGTACATTCTCAGTAATCAACTTCACATGTAGCTGCGATATGTGATGTATCGGCAACCACTGTCAAAAGGTTTTTAAAACGGCATAAGTTCCATTCATACAAAATGTAGGTTTTACACCAGTTGATTAACGATGATCCGGATAGAGGCATTGAACTTTCTGAGGTCATGGCTCGAACCATTACAAGAAACCCATCCTATCTTCCCAATATCTGTTTTAGTGACGAATGCACATTTTTTAAAAGGTTTTGTTAACAGACATAATGTGAGAAATTGGTGGAAAATCCCCATGTTTTCCGGGAAGGTCACACCCAATTTCAGCAAAAATAGAATGTGTGGATAGGAATACTTGACGACCATATCGTAGGTCCCTTATTTATCGACGGAAACCTTACTGAGGGATTGTACTTGAACATTCTGGAAACCTCATCCGTCCGTTAATAGTTGAGATGACTGAAAATAATCCAAACGAAATTGACATGGATATCATATTCCAGCAAGATGGCGTTTCTCCGCATTTTAGCAGACAAGTTCGCAATTATTTCGATGCAACGTATTCTCGACGATGGATTGGTCGTCGTGGTCCAACAGAATGGCCTCCGCGATCCCTTGACCTGACTCCGTTGGCCTTTTTTTTGTGGGGGTATCTTAAATCGGAAGTTTTTCAAACACAACCCGATTCCCTTTTGGATTTACGACGTAAAATAGCAGAGGCTTGTGCAAATATCGGAGTTGAAACTTTCGAGAGAGGGAAGAGATATTAAATAGGTTTTTATATTGAACATTTATTAAAATAGTATTACTACTCAGTTTGTGTACTATAAAAGAAGTTTTATTGTGGTTTAGAATCTTCTTCTTCTTCTTCATTCTTTAATGGTGAACATTTCGAAAGCATATATTTTATGCTTTAATTCTTAGTTTTTTCCATAAACTCATTATTTCAATCACCTGTCATTTTTTTCGGGATATATATTTTTTTATGAAACTCAAGGATCAGACGCAGAATTAAAATACCTTTCAAATGAGGTACCACTCGACACCCCTTGCTATTTAAAAACATAGTTCAAGATGTCGCTTATCCGCCATTTTGAAAGTTATAAAATTTAAATATGGGTCAAAAAGTAGTATTTAGCCTCCCATTAAAGCACACAAGAGTTAGAAGAGGGGAGAACATTTTACGACCACACTGTATAACTAAACTAAAAAGAAAATAGCAGCAGCTCGTGGCTTTCAAACGAAAACAGTTAAAAACAAATAGCAGAAAATTTAAGAAGGTATTATTTCAAACATAACAACAGTAAAATATTCCATTTCCTGTAACAATGGAATTTGGTGCCAAACACATCCAACTGTTACCAAAGACAGTTTAAGAAATGAGAAAATATTTAATAAGAATTCGTGAATAAAAAACAATACCAGTAAAAATAAATATTCAGCCGTTCAGATATTTCACCAACTTTATAAAAAAGATATGGACTTAAACCAGACTTCATTTTGTGACTGACTTCCCTATTGTCTTGTATATAAATCATCCCGTTTTCTACTACGATTCACAATGACTTGACATACATGTAGTGTTATAAATATGTAGAAATAGTTTAAAGAATGTTAAAGCCGGCCTTGAAATAAGCTTCGTTTTCATAATGCGACGGAGAAAACTTACAAATAATGTTGCTAAATGCTGATCCTTCCATTAACGCTTAAAAGCATGTGTGAACTGAAGAACAGGAATCGTTTTGTTAATAGCTACGTGTTATTTCTGCGATGGGATTAGGTACTGGCTGTTTTCCCTTATGTTGTATTCTATAATTGTCCGACTGGTGGTTGTAATAGAAAACAAGAAGTATACAGGCAGTGGTGTAGAATCTTTTTCTGTCTGTTGTAGAGGTTTCCTTAATTCTCTGAGAAGCTGTGCTAATTATAATTAACAATTTCATGAAAGTATAATAAAAGTCGAACTACTGCGGCTTTTGTAAATAATGAATGTCTAAAAATAACAGAGTTTTTAACAAACCCCTTTATAAACGCCACTGTCCCATAATAGATGGTTCTAATGAGCCCTCGTTAGGAACAGAGAACGTGCAACACACCGAACCAAATAACAAGGAATCGAGATAGCTCTCGTTTGTGCTATCCAAACCCCTAATCCTTTCCCTTTTTTCGTTTTTGAATTACATTTGCAGCCTTACAACGTCATAAATAGAAACAATTGGAAATTGTTCTACAATTGTGAATTACTGAGGTTGTCGACAAGGCTGGTTATAAATTGGAGTGATTGTTTTATTGAGCCGCGTGCACGTTATGGCACGGTTTAGAAAAACTACGGAATTTTGGAGAGAATTGTGCGTAAAATTAGTTTTCACATGACGTGGCAGCATATCTATTATAACGTCGAAGTACTGGCTGTAGACCGGAGATATAAACCTTTCTTTTCTGTTCGTTTATGTTCAAACCACGGGCTGCTGCTTGAGCACGATAGGACGACCATATCGTGGTTTTATTATGAACCCGACTTCTTAATGCAATATGTATATTGAGGATCAAAGCTCCTACAGCCGAAGGAAATTTTAGTTCCGAGCGTTACACTCGGTTGTGTTCTGTTTCCTGCCGGCTTTTGTTGTGTGTATGGTGAGCATTTCGGCGATCGAGTGTAATTTAAAGTCTTTTGTATCTGGTTTTGTTTCACATTTTCCTTGTGTTTCAGACAAAGCTACAATTAACAGCTTTGATGTAAAGCTTAAAATTGATGGCGTAAATCTGATCAGAAGAGATATGGCGCAAATATAACTAACCCGCCGATTTAATTTGACGGTAATGAAATTACTACTGCGTCGAGTTGTATCACGAAAATATAGCAAAATTTGAATATGTGTACAAAAAATGAATTTGAATATTCATTTGACGCGTATATACAGGGTGTCTCAGAAACAATGGGCCAGCGTTTAGTCATAGATTCTTTAGGTTAAAATAAACCGATTAAACCTAATATACCTTAGACCGAAAGTCCTTCCTTAAGAAGTTATAGGACCTTAAAGTTCAATTTTTTATTTCTTCTTGTTATTGTAATTTCGACAAATCTAAAGATATTTCTTTCAAATTTGGTACACATACTTACCGTTATGTAGTAAAGTGGCAACAGAATTTTCATAAACCAGACTTAACTTTAAGAGGCACTTAACCTACCACTCAAATTTTATATTAGCTCTAACTTTGTTATTAGTGGAAAATTTGGCAGTTTTCTTTTATTTTCTGAAAGAGAATTAAAAAGTACATAAATGAGGTACTCTTAGTTCAAACGCGTAAAGGCAACCGTTTGCTTTAAAATGCTTGTGCAAGTTTTGAGTTGCCGTTAGGACGTGCAATTATCAGGTAGCCAAGATCACAAAAACAATGGGTAGTGCTTGTTACACCAGAAAAAAAAAACAATGCTAAGTCAATTAAATACTTTGGTGTCATAGAACTTTATTTTAAATTTTTGTTTTGTGTTTACGAAAATGCCGCGACAAAACGAATTCTCCAATGCTGAAATGAGAGATAGAGTTTGCGTTAACGGTCAAAAAATAAAATTTCTATTACAGCAAAGTATTTAATTGACTTAGCATTGTTTCTTTTTTGCAGTAACAAGCACTACCCATTGTTTTTGTGATCATGGCTACCTGATAATTGCACGTCCTAACGGCAACTCAAAACTTGCACAAGCATTTTAAAGCAAACGGTTGCCTTTATGCGTTTGAACTAAGAGTACCTTATTTATGTACTTTTTAATTCTCCTTCAGACAATAAAAGAAAACTGCAAAATTTTCATCTAATAACAAAGTTAGAGCTAATATAAAATTTGAGTGGTAGGTTAAGTGCCTCTTAAAGTTAAGTCTGGTTTATAAAAATTCTGCTGCCACTTTACTACATAATGGTAAGTATGTGTACCAAATTTTAAAGAAATATCTTTAGATTTGTGGAAATTACAATAAAAAGAAGAAATAAAAAATTGAACTTTAAGGCCCTATAACTTCTTAAGGAAGGACTTTCGGCCTAAGGTATATTAGGTTTAATCGGTTTATTTTAACCTAAAGAATCTATGACTAAACGTTGGCCCATTGTTTCTGAGACACCCTGTATATACGCGTCAATGAATATTCAAATTCATTTGTTTGTTACACATATTCAAATTTTGCTATTTTCGTGATACAACTCGACGCAGTAGTAATTTCATTACCTCAATTAAAATCGGCGGGTTAGTTATATTTGCGCCATATCTCTCTGATCAGATTTACCCATCAATTTTAAGCTTTAATCAAGCTTGTTAATGTAGCTTAGTCTGAAACACAAGGAAAAGTGAAACAAACCAGATACAAAAGACTTTAAATTACACCGATTCGCCGAAAATGCTCACCATTAACACAACAAAGGCAACCGGCAGGAAAACAGAACACAACCGAGTGTAACGCTCGGAACTAAAATTTCCTTCGGCGTAGGAGCTTTGATTCCTCAATATTACAATTGCAATTAAAAGTCGGGTTCATATAAAACCACGATTTATGGTCGTCCTATCGTGCTCAAAGCAGCAGCCCGTGGTGAAACATAAACGACAGAAAAGAAAGGTTTATAATCTCCGGTCTACAGCCAGTACTTTCGACGTTTATAATAGATATGCTGCCACGTCATGTGAAAAACTAATTTTACGCACAATTCTTCTCCAAAATTCCGTAGTTTTTCTAAACCGTGCCAAACGTGCACGCGGGCTCAATAAAACATCACTCCGAATTTATAACCAGGCCTTGTCGACAACCTCAGTAATTCACAATTGTAGAACAATTTCCAATTGTTTCTATTTATGACGTTGTAAGGCTGCAAATGTAATTCAAAAACGAAAAAAGGGAAAGGATTAGGGGTTTGGATAGCACAAACGAGAGCTATCTCGATTCCTTGTTATTTGGTTCGGTGTGTTGCACGTTCTCTGTTCCTAACGAG
>JABXWE010003670.1:0-46732 GCA_014611495.1 Limonius californicus
TATATTATTAGGTGATCTGGATCGATCACGATAACTCATAAGTGTTTATTTAGCACAATTATTTTTAAAGTTTCAAGATTTTAACAGGGATGTTGAATGTTTATGTTAGTAAACAGTCTAATCAGAGTTAATTTCTAAAGTTAAATCTAGGTTATTGGATTTATTTGTATTAAATTGGTTTTTTAATTGAATTTCACTGTAATATTAAAATAAAACTTACTTCATTAGGAAGTAGGTGTTCGAAGGGTGATCTCGATGATCAGATGTCCTCGATGGACTGTGACTCCAATAGTCAGGGTTGAAATCGGCAGGGCTGCTCCGGGACGATGCTTGTTCTCGGGGGCGGCGGTGTCGATATTCACGTGTTGGTGAATTCTGGCTGTTCCGTAAAACTGCTAGGGACTCGGGCTCCTTCCTTTGACTATTTTTGTTCTCCGGAAAGGAATGGTCTTGGGAGTGGTCGTCGAATAAAGAGTTTGAAAACTCAAGGCACTTTAATTTTATTTTCGATTTTTGAAAACGTACTTAAAAGTCCTTTCGAAGATCCTACCGACTGCGCCAGTTAATATTGTTTAACGACGAAGTATCTTTTTAAAAAGCATTTATTTAAAGAAATATCTAATTCGTCGGAGTTCTACTCCATACAAGGTGCTTAATGGAACTAACTAATTAAAACGTATTCTAACATTTTATAGTAATTAAGCAGCTGCAAGCTGCGTTGTTTATATTACGATCAGTTTATTTGAATCATATAACTCAACTTGAAGTAATAATATTAGGATAAGAGTACACTAAGTGAAATTGATGCGTAATGTGCATCCAAACACATAACTCGCGGGCAGTGCCTTACCAATCGGCATGACCTTTCTCTAAGGAAAACGACTTCTAGAGATTATTCTTGGAAGGAAAACGTTGACTTCCACGTATAAATACAAATGACACACCTTCTGCGACATGAATGAAACATAATCGTGTGTAATTACGTAAATTGCATGCCCCGCATTCTTTAGACACCACATCACACTTATATTTCAATTTGAGGCTAGATCAGGTTGAAGGAGCACGAAGAGATAAATAAAACGACACGAAACCCACACGTCTTTGGACATATCGTGTCTCTGAAACGGCCTGGAAAACATGTCCGCCCGTCCAGTTGCATCATCGCAAAGTTCAAAGCAAAAACATTAAATGGTACTTACTCAGTCGTCCGAAGGAATGTGACAGTCTTTTCTTAAGTTTCTGCATTCTCGAGAGTGCACCGCTTTTCTTCTCCCGCATCGTGACTCCTGTAGGCAAACCGACTCCTGCAACAACAGATGCCACATGGTTAGCAAACTGTACCATCACACCAGATGTGCACAAACAAATTTGCTGTGCATTTGTAAACAAAGAGATGTTTAACGACGTGTTGGAGCTGTTTTTGTTAAAATGGCGCCAGAATACAGGAAACGAGACTCGTAATGCCGAATTTACTACTCTGAAGATTCCCATTTTAGATAAGTACAGTAGGTGCTGCTGGTTATGATATTTCAAGATAATAAAAGTAAACTATAAAACCAGAAGTTTCTTAACTACGTGATTCATATCAAAATACCAAAAACGCAATTTTCCCTTACAGACTATATGGCAGGGTGTTCAACCGTAGATTGCGACGAGACTCAAAAACTACATACATATTTAATCTTTATTACATTGCAAGAACGGAAAATACGCGCTGTTCGATGTCTACAATGAATGCTATACTATACTATTTAAGTTCAACTGACATGCCGCCGCCGAAAAAGTAAATGGTTATTGACGGGGTACATTGGAGTACAAATCCGCAATTATTTCAGAGAAATTTAACTTGGAATAACCGAAATATGTACAATTAGCAAACCTAGTCTAAGGAATTATAAAAAGCCATAAATTACTACAAAATTCGCATAATAAAATTGGAGTTATCGATATAAAAACATGAACATTGGAATTGTCATTTTATCGGAAACAGCTTCTAGTTCGAGTAATAAAAACATCTGAATCAAGAGGTTCGAGTTAGCAAGGTTTGACTATAATTTGAATATCACATATTTCATAAGAAGCTGATAACTGAAGCTTAAATAAAAAGGTTTTTAAGAATGTAAATGTAAATACCTAATCCTAATAAATGCTGCCCTAAACACTTTATGTTGCTTTGCCGTCACATATTTATCAAACTCTTCATATTCAGATTTTGTATATTATTTAATAAAAATCAAAAATAAAATTTCTAATAAACACTCCTATCAATGTTTGTGGTTGTCTACATTTTCATACACACTGAATGTTGAAAGCATTGCCAAATTTTTTATTCTTCTTCGTCATTTACACAGCGTAGCCACTCTTCTCTTCTGTGCTTGTGTTGCACGATATATAGTACCGCAAACATAGAGGAACCACAGCCTAACGTGGGCTACGAACCATGCGAAGTGTAAACACTTCCACTCTAGAAAATATTTACTGGGCAGAATACCTCGCCGGTTTGCCATTGCCTTGCAATGGTTCGATTTTTGGTTGTCGTATTTTTTACAAAAATGTACTAGCATATTAATGAAAATCGAACGCCCTATATCGCATAAGAGCATAAATGCAGAAATATGTATCTTTCGCCCTCCACATTCTGTTGGTTGAAATCTAATTAATAATCGATACTATCTCCCATCGAAACAAATATAAACAGACGGCAATTTTATAAACATTACCCACATTGTCATATTTCTCTGTACTTCCCTAGGCTTACTCACTTCCGATATAATTAGGTACTTCCAATGACTATCTACACAAAACAAATAAAAAGAGAATATATCACAATGTTATGCTCTACATTTTTTTGTAATTTCGCTGATGATAAAACATTACAACGAGTTCGAAAGCATATTTTTGGTTTAATAAAATCTTCATTCTTTGATGATAAGTCACTTTACACACATGCCCCGGAGTGATACTTTTCTTACTTATTTTAGACGTGTTCGTTCAGCTTTGACTTGTTAATTCACACTACATCTCCTAAATAAAATCACAAACATAAAAATGTCAAATCTACGCCTCATAATACAAAAGAGCCTCCATTTTACTCAAACTTAATCACCTACTCACATACATAGACTCGGGTTGATGTATGTACTACTGAAATATTGACTTTAAATATGTATTTTTAAGATACAAAAGACATTCTTGGCCGACTATGTATTACTGATTGAATGTATATTTTTTTTTTAACTATAATAGCTGTTTTATACACAAACGCGAAGGAATTTCCAAAACATTATACCAAATATCCGAAATTTCTAAACCTGCCAATTTTCCATATTTTCATGCAAGCTGGAGGCAATATTGAGCTGCCCAGCCACTTTAGATCCAAGTACTATTTATATTTTAGGAATGGCTCACTAACTATTTTCAAGTAACGGTGGTACATGCATTATAAACGTAGCCTAGAAGCCTACAAATATATACTTTATTTACAGAAATTACGACACTTTACAATTTTTTTGGTGTAATTTTGTAATATGCTGGAAGATCTTAGTATGCTCATTAGTAGCCATTACAAATGGCATTTATTAATTATGTGTTGGTTTATTAAATCCATGATAGAGAAAAAATCTATTAAATCTAATAAGCAATATTTAATTTTGACTAAGACATTTTAAGACTTTTGCACAAGATTTTGAAGTAGTTGTAACTACATGCTGGTCATATTACTGGGGTACTTACATTTTTATAAAATTGCACACTGCACTCTGCAGGACCTTCACACTTTGATTATTTTCATATGCTTGCATCATACGTAGAGTTATTCTTGGAGTGCTCACTTTAAGTACTACGTATTCCAATGATTTTTAATTATATTAAGACATTTTAAGAGCTGTTTACTTGAACGGTTTTCATGTAATTGTATCACATGCTAAATACCTTTCTGAAGTACTCTGTTTAAACGTAAGTGGTTTTATTAATTTCATTTAATTCATTAAAATTACTATAAAAGAATTTGCATAAGCTTATACAGGGTGTATCAGAAATAGGTACAAATATTTAAACCAGTAATAGATTGGCTCAAGTAGAATTCAATGGAAGACCACCAGGCAGGCCGCCAAAACGCTGGCGGGATAGTTGGCAATCAATGTCCCAGGATAATGGCCAACAGTAAGAGAAAAGATACCAGAAGAAACAGGTCCTAGACCTAAAAACAAGTCGAAGAAGAAGAATTCAATGGTACTAGGTATTCATTTTTCAAAAATCATTAAATTTATTTTTTTGAATTAAAAAATAAAATATAATTTAGTCTGAGAACTGCCGATGATACATAGAAAATGCATTTAGCTGTAGAAGGATATTACCTAATTGTAAAGTAAATCCAAAGTGGCAAACACGTAAAAACTTGTCTGGCTGGTGATAAACTACGGAATTGGGGTGATAAGAAATTTTTTTGCACTTCTATCTTACTCTCCTTTGCATAACATGTCTTTGAACTCAAATTTTTATTATCCTGCGGTGCTCAAACAATTTTAGGTCAAATTTTCAATTATTATTTTCTTGTATAGTTCTTACGTTCAGCATTTTTCAGTTTCGGATTAGCGCTTTATTTTCACAGCACAAACTAGCTTTTTCACATAGTGCTCTACGGTTGCAATATTTCTTGAATTTAAAACCAATACACTGTAAGAGTTTCCAAATCATTGATATTGCAGCATTTAGAATTAGTTTGTCTTTCAAATTTTGTTGTGCTGTTTTTAAAGTGAGTGGCTTTTTTTCAACGTATATTCTGTACACTACATCTCTGTCATTTTTAATGTTTCGGGCATATCTTCAGTTTTTAACTTTTTTCTGGAGCTGTGCACTTTTTTTTTATTAATGGCAGGTTGTCATTCCTTTGCTGCACTATTTTCCGTATGGTGGGTAAATTTATTTTTAATGAATCTGCAACTCGTTCCCGAACCGCTACAACGTCGCGTAATGGGCCAAAATTGTCTTTTTCGCGCGTAAAATAATCGAATAGATTTAACATAAACTGTTGACACTCCGAATTCAAAAAATTTCCAGAGATTTCTAACAGCGTTTTCTTTTTAGAATAGCTAAACACCAACTAACATCCAATGTTGAACTGGTTGTTCATAACAATAGTGCTACGAATATTCGTGAAAATTTGAGACTTGTAAAAGACAATTTAATTTAAAATTTTTAGAATGACCGGATCTGGGACGCGGTTTACAAAGACTCCGACATTGTCGTCGAAATATTTCCCAGCAAAAACAAAGGTTCCCCAAGTGTATAAAATAAAATATTGCCGTATAAACCTCCAAAACATTTTATATACTGCTGGAAACAGATTTAAGTAGTGACGTTTGGCTGCATCTTCGCGACATTCTTCAAGTATCTCTGTTTCTTTCTACTAAACGTGTCAGCCGACAGAATACGTCACACGTGCAGTGTTGGTCTTGTTTCGTTCGCAGATGTCACTAGACGTACGTCTTTGTCGGAAATATAAATCTGCAAGCAACTAACAAAGACAGAAATGCGTGCAGTTTGTGCTGTACAATTAAAGAGCTAATCCGAAACGAAAAACGCCCATCGTAAGAACTATATCTTAAGGGTCCCATTGCCAAAGAAAAGTTTTTTCTAGTTTGTATATATTGTAATATACCATCGGATTTAATATTTGTACCTATTTCTGATACACCCTGTATCTTCCCTAAATTTTGCTTAAATCACTCCAGTGTCTAATCTACACACTCAACTACATATCTTCAAGTAATTGTACCATATGCTGTAGTTATATCTGGAGTAGTCACTCGACTTAATGCTTTAATTCTGCAAATGTTTCCTTTATCAATCTCACCACCATTAAAACATTCGCAAGCGTTTACAATAAATTTTGCGTATAATAAGCCACTTTAAGACCTGCTCACTTTGATCTTGCTCGTATATCTATAGTCTTGGAAGATTACCTGTTGTATTTATAAGGAAAAAAGAATCTCATGAAGCTAACAACAGCTATTTATAATAAAAACTAATTAAATTAAAAACTATTTGTAAGCAATTTGTTACTTGCTGGACCAATTCTTGTCTGGTTCACTTTGAATATACTGCAATTGTTTTTATTTAGGGTAGATTATACGAATATCACAAACAAACACGGTACCAAGAAAAGTACTATCGTGTATTATGCATTTTGACATTTTTCTTTCATTTAGATCATTTTAGGACGCAGTATAAAAATATATCACACCCGAGTGAATGAAGCTAATGTTAAATCATCTACTGATACTTCTGAAAGGTTTAAGGTACTTAGGTTGATTGATTAGTTAGGGTACCAGGAGACAGATCACCCATAGGAAAACGGTCCCTTGGAAGACCAGCAATGAGATGGTGGGAGTCAGGGAACACTAGGAAAGAACAGGAGAAATCCTATAATGAAGAATGAAGAAGAAGGTTGATGAAATGAGGTGGTCGTCGGCTAGAGGTCTTCTACACCGAAGGTTTGGAGTTCAATTCCCGGTATAGGACCATCGAATTTTTAACGGCCGTTCACCATTGCAAGGTAATCGCAAACCAGCGAGGTATTATACCTAGTAAATCTTCCCTGGAGTAGAACTTTTTACTCTTCTCGTGGTTCAGAGCCTACATTAAGTTGTAGGGCACTTAAATAAGAAGAAGGTTCTATGAAATCTCAAAGTTATCTGTTTTAAATTGGATCAAGTTTAGCGGATTTGATTTACAAGAAGAGTAGCCTTGCAGGACACAATCAGTTCTACCTGGTTGTTGTTGATACATTCTACTTTAACCAATATCACATCTACTTAAGGCATACGTAATCTGGCAAAAAAAATCTCAATTTCGATATATACTTTGGTCACTTTAGTCTATTAACGCATTACGCGTTAACATACCCATACCCTACAATTTAAAATTTTTCAGTGGAGACTCTAAATCTGAACTATCAACACTAGTAGATACACATTTCCAGTAATATTAAATGATTTAATTAGCAAATAATTAAATAACCCTTGTAAGGTACTTTAATGGGATATTTTAATGGTTAACCACATTAACGTAAACAACTCTTTTAAGTCTCTGTAATCGTTGCTCACATTAGATGCTTTCTACGTGCTTAATTGCTACAGCGATAAAGGGACATGTATGCAACCTCTTCTTACTTAGGTTAGACATGTTTGTAGTTTTCTTATTTTCGCCACCCATCGTATACAAAATTAATTTTCTAAAATTCCTGCTCATTTTACTTTGATGTAACGCAAGCAATAAGCTCACGCTCGAATCTACATGAGTTGAGATGCTCAAATTGAATTCTGTTCTAACTTTAAACATCGGAAACAAGTTAAACTATTACCGCACACATGCAGACATTCAAGTTGTCCAATATATCATATTATGGCCGTTTTAAATCTGTTGATTTTCCCAGTTCTTCCTCTTCGATACCACGTGCGTGTTCTTTTACAATAAAACTTAAAATTTTCTTTTTTCAACCACTCGTTCCCCCATTTACCATCCTGCGAACTTCTTCGCTCTATATAATTTGATAAAATTTTAAGAAATATCTTAAAAACATTTACAACGTTCAATTATATTTAATTAACTCTTGTCGTCCGTACTTGAACATAGACGCCTTCCCTAATACTACATTACAAATGTGTAGACTGTTTAGCTTTTTCTATCGAAATAACCAAACAGTATTCATTGTACGTAGATCCAAAAGAGAGACTAGTTTTTTTATCCTACAAACCAAGCTACACCTGCAAAATTACAGTGCAGCACGAACCCAACATCATCCAATCTGTATTAATTTAACAAGCAAACGGACATCCGCAACAGTGGGATTAAACGGATATAACTATCATCAGACCGACGACTCCTCTATGTGTGTATGTATGAGTTTGGATCAGCCCCAGCGTGCTCAGTTTGTTGCCTAGCAACCCGTTTGTAATTGGTAAAGCAACAAACGGCCCCTTGATTTTATTTGAAAGTTCAATTAATGCCCGAAATGCAAGGTAACAGCGTTGCTGCGCATTGCGGTAGGTTTTTCGATGGGAATGCAGAATGCAAGGCGAATTGGATTAATCGAACTGATAAAAACGCCCCCACGTAATCAACTCAACAATGGACTCTGTCAATGCTCGAATGCAAATGAGTCATCTCCCCATTTTGCTTAATTGATGTATGCAGTGCGTGTGGGCCGGTTTGACTGTGGGACCTTGGTTTAACCAAGCGCGACCGGAATGTTGTTTTTGAAGAGGTCGAAATATTTTCCGACTTTCCCAACTAATCCAAACGCAAGCCTGATGATGCCTCTCACGAACGAAACGCCTTTTTAGTTGCGAGTTTGCATAACCACTCAGATGTCTTGCATTCTCTCATTACCTATGAAAGTTTTGGACAAAAACCTTGTAAGATATGGCATTGAAATCTGCATAAATATAAACATACCATTTACCATATACTGTAATTTGTAAACTATCTTCAGGTGCTACCTAATTAGGTAGTATGAGCATTGTGTTAAAAGTTTATTATTGCATATTTAGAAATAGAACAAAGATAAATGCCAAGATTGTGTAAGATTCTCATCTCATCCGTGGTAAGAAGAAGAAAATATGGCATCATATCTTATTTCAATGAATGAAATATAAATATGTAAAGATATGGCAATTACACATTTCTAGATTTTAAAGATTACATCAACTTCATTCAATGCAAACCAAGCTACACCTTGCAATTAATTAAAATTATTTAGAAAAATTCGGTTGTAACCCAATTTCTAGCGTTCGCTATACGCAGGTTTTCGAAACAGTTGTTGAAGCGTCGGAATGCCGACGCAGGGAGGGTCAAATCAGCAGGACCAAAACTAATAAAGTGGTAGAGGATGCTTTTTGTAGCTAACCATTTACTCAAAATCAAAGTCCTAGTATATCTGGATTAGGAGAGAAATTAAAAAAGAATATTAAATTTAATAATTTAGGGGTGTTGCCACCGGAAATGCCCTAATGGCGATGCCTTCAGGAATCCCCCCAAATTAGCAACAAACCTGGATCTAAAACGATTCATCAAGCTTCTTATTTAAAACATCCTCAATTTGATCCCATGCACAACGCTAATTTAAAAAAAATGTCTTGAACCAAACTAATCTAACTTAAAAACAATCAGTATAAACTTGATGCTGTCATGTCTTAAATTCTGCCCACCAAAACATTTTAAAAGCGAAAATTCACCAGAAATCTCCTAACAAATCCTTAATCTGTGGGTAGAATTAAAAGTTACTATTGAACTTAAATTCATACAAGTTCAGGCCTGGTTTAATTAATTTGCTTTTTTGCTAGCAGCAAACTGACGTAGTTTTGGGTCAACACGAACCCAATAAAAAATCTTCTTGAAATTGGACTTCATCAAATTAGCCTTTCCTGATCAAAAAATTTACAGTGAAAGTTGAAAATTCCGTTTAATCGAGTACCAAATTCAATTACTGCAACCTTCTAAAAACTGATTACCTGTTTAAATTAAAAATTTAGGATTCAATTGCGTCGTAGCAGATCAACTGGGCAAATGGTTACCCTTACAACTCCTAGCTCAAGTAATTCTGTAACGATAGAGTCTATTGAATAGACTACATGCATATAAAAATAATTCCTAACTTTTAGAAATTCTTCTAATCTATTTTGAGTAGCCTGATTGATATTCCGGATCTCTTATTTATACACAATGACAAGAAACATTCGTACTTATTATTTCATCGAAAAATAGATTGGTATTTCATGACTTAAACGCAACTGGATGTAGTAGGATGTTCTTGGTATCGAAAAATTTAAAAGCAAAACTTTACCGCTACGCTATTGGAGCAATGAGCAGTTCTTGCCGCAAGCAACAAATTAACATACTGAGAATTTGAATATACTAAATAATTTGCAATATATTTTTAAAAACAAATTGATAGTTGGAAAATGGCATAATTCTATTTGTAGTAACCACAAGTAGCAAAACATCTAGGATAGGTATACTATCTTTTTTTATTTTCTCCTCTTCAAACCCCCACGTTTCTGTTACACTAACACAGTGTTTCTTGTAGGGAGATTCTACATCTTGTAATAGTTTTCACTGTAAAATAAAATTTTACAAATATTATGCACAGAAAGCTTTTTATTTTTTGTTATTCTCTTCTTGGGTTATTTTTGAGTTGGTCGGTTTTACAGATAGCCCAGTTGATGTATAAGATTGGCCCATACATTGGCGTTTTTCCCGGTTAGTCTACAGCCGTTGGAGCGTAAAACCAGCCTTGACTTCTTCTACGGGACTTAAACTTCATTAAACTTGAATGCCAGAAAAGCACTCTGCGGGCCAAGTTGTATCAATTTTCATTTTCGATTTCCACTTCTACAATAAAAATGATCTGTTGTTCAATGTACCTTAAATGGCGTACCCGGAAATGAAAGCAAGGTTTTCGTAAGAAAACAATGACAAAAAAATATATATGCATAGTGGAACCTGTAACACGCACCGCGCAATGCGCAATGCGACTACCTGGCCAAAGTGGCCCCTTTATTCTGGTCCCTCATAAAATCTTATCATGTAAATGTAATCTTTTCTGTATACAGTCACCACCCGTCTAATACAACCAGAAACTGCTTTTAACAAATAAATCCCTCTTAAACACAATTTTTCAAAATTATTCTTATCCTCATTTACATTTAATCCTTGTCTAAGAAAACATTTAATGTTGCTAATGACTGGATATACCTGTATTCTTTATTTTCTAAGAACTTCTTCGACATTATTGCTATCACTTATGAACAATCAGTTTCGGAAAAATGCACATTAGTATTAAAATTGGGATAATATTTACCAGGTATATGTTACTCAGTTTTCTTTTTAATGGTGTTCTGGTGGAGTTTATTTATTATATTGCTTATAAAAACAGGAAATTAGCAGAAAATAAAAGCCAGAAAAACGTTGCTCATAGCAGAAGTGTAAAAATATTATGTTATTTAATCTTACTATGCATGGTTGTATTCTAAACAATTAGATTTCTCTGGGTATTTCTATCTATATTAGCATATGATCTTTGTATCTAGTATCGAAACTCCTAATGGTTGGTCTATATATGCAGAATTACAATGTGAACCATATAATTTGTAAACACTTGATTTTTAACAAATAATTAGTTTTATCTTTTGCGTTGAATAAGGTGTTGAAAGTATTTTTGAATCTGCTTGTTTTGTTGTGCTCATTATCATGTGCATTTTTTAATAATGGAAATCTCTTTTGGTGTAATTAATATTATCTAAATGGTGACGAGCGTCCTGTGGGTTTGTGATATCTGTTTGTGTAGGCGTTCTAAAAATAGGGTAATAATTCAGTTGGTTTTTAGAATTAATTTTTACGTTTACGTTTAAATTATTAATACATTTGTTTTGTTCTGTTGCATGTACATTTTATGTCCAGCTTATCAATAAACGTTATAAAAATCACCAATAAACTCAACTATCATCGAAATAATCGAATCAAAAGATAATTTTCTAACAATAAAATAAAAATACAATATTTTCATAATGTTCGATAAATATTGCTTTAACTTATTAATTAAAATGCATTGTATAGGTGAAATATAAAGATACAATTACCAGATATATTCTTGATCCACGGCAAGCCAGAAAAACTACATCTATGTATATTATTAATTTAAGTTCTTGTACACTAGTCGAAGTAACAGGAAGTAACATCATTCTATTATTATTATTTACCATAATTTAAACAGAAATACACTCAGACCTCGCATACTGTGGAATCGTTATGATGCGGTTTTTAAATTATTTACTTTTTAATTGAAATAGAAGGAAAATATGACAATAATTCATTCTAAACACACTAACAACTCAAACGCGGCCCCCATTACAGCAAACATTAAATCAGCCACACACTGATATTTTCAAAATTGACTTAATGTTACAATCACCTGGTTATTGGTCCGTCAAAGTCATTCTACCCTTTGCAATAGGCGTTTCTACTATTTGTCTATATTTTGCCTAAATACTTTCGAATAAAATGCAGCCAATCAGGCATCAGATCAAATGTTACCACAAGAGTTCACTGTATCATATGACTAATATTTTTCAAATAGGCCATGCTTGTAAGGAAATGTTAACTGAAATTCCAACATAGTAATATTTCACAGAAGCAAATTGAACTCGGAACTACATATATTCTTGAATCCAGACCAGGGCTTAATCCAGACCTGTTCTTATACCCGACTGTCTAACACCAACCTTTTTAAAAAAATTGACATACCCTGGAGTCAAAGTAAACTCAAATCATAAAAGTTAAGCTTAGGGGGTTCATAAAATCAGCGATACAGCTTTATGCCTACATAGATGCCAACAAATCCGCCAAAACAAGCATTAACCCAGTTTCCAACCCCTTTCAACGATAAATTATTTCAATATTGGCAATAAAGTGCGAGATTACGGACCTCCACTTTGCTGCCTGGCAAACTCAATAGGAAACTTGGAAGTCGATCCGCTATCGGCTCTTTGCATCTTGTTACGGGCACATCCGTTCTCTAGAGGATGTAAGACGCTTTCTACGGTGGGCTCCCTCGTTACAATTCAATAAACCTCGGGATTTCCCAGAAACTCCGATAGTAATCAATGAGGATGGTCAATTTACCTGTTTTTTGATGACAGATCACTGCTCGAGCTTTGCAAAAGGCACCTGGTGCTGGGGCTGGTCTTCCGGCGACGGTCTCGTCGAAACGTACTTAACAATGCTAAAATTCGCGAGCTGTTTAAACGGCAATTAGTGGCAAGGAGTGCGCGTTACAAACACTGGGGCAATTTTATTAAAATCCATTAGCGGGATTGACTTATCGGAGGAGGTTCGTTCCGGTTACAACCGCACGAGGCTGGAGGTTCCCAGACAATAAACAAACACAACGGCACAAATATATATCGCACACTAATTGGGGTTAAATTTTCTAACACCCGCAGCTGCAATTGTTATTGTTTCAATTGACGTGACCCGCGAGGAGCAACACATGTGGAGCAGAAAGAGCCATTATTTGTTTATGGGCGACTCATCAAGTGGAAAACTGAACCTCCAACTGAGATAACATTTATCAGCGCAGGCGATAACAAAAAAATTCTATTACGGCACCGTCCGTCAATCGATGACGACTAACGACTGCTAACCGTACGTGACTCAATGTCGCTGTGGAAATGATTCATCAACCAAAGCCATCAACTAGGAAGGAGCTCCAGCGCACAACTGACTCACCCACGGTGTGGTGAACGGGTCCGGACTCCGGCAGTCACAACGGGTCACAAAGCACAATAAACAAACGACTACTGTATGAGTAAAAGCTTTAGGCGAGGGGCGCAGGCTCTGATTGTAGCTCTTATGGGCTTTCAGCATTGGGAATGAAGCGATGCTCTTGACGCTGCTACGTCTCTCCCGATTCGACGTACAAAGGGCCTTTGAGAAGCTTTTAGTAATACAAATCGACTGATTTATCTTAACCAGTGGGTACCTACATTCAAAGCTTCTGGAAATTTCAATCGGATCTATTGGATTTTGATGGAAATTTTACGGGGACTGAATTCGAAACTGGAGCACGTATTAAAATAGAATTGCTTTGCGTTTTTTTTCAGGGATTTGCTTCATAAATTTAAAGTGTTTCCATCGCATGAATTTTGAAATCCCCACAAGCCATTAAGCCGTGATTTGGAAATTACAATTTTCAACGTTACACTTGGATTACATTTGACATTTTGAAAATAACGCTTCAAAGCTATTCATTGCTTCAACAGAAAAAGCAAGTTGTATTTTATACCGAATCTTTAAATAATTTTTAAAATGTGATTAATAAAGTAAGTACTTTGTGTCTAAGTTTTCAAAAATTGCTATTTTTGCAGATTTTTATTACAGTCATAAGTTGCAATCAAGACGGAGCCAACTTCTTCATCAAACTTTTTTTAAATTGAACTGACGTTATGAACTTTAAACCCACGCTATTTTATGCGATAGTCAGTATTAATATCTAAATTTTGCACAACAAACTTCATACTTAAATTTTAGAGAAGGCTTGGGAATAAGTGAGTTTCAATTACTTTTGAGAAACATGTTCTTAATTTTTAATTCCGCTCGAATCCACCTTCTCTTTAAACATTATTTCAGAAACTTTTGATTAGCCTGAACTACTCTCCACGCTTAACCTATAAATTTGCACAATTTACATAAAATAATCTCAAATTTTGGAATACAGATCAAAATTATTTCTCACAAATGGCCATTATGAGATTTCCCTTGCAATCATGACCATTATATGCAAAGAGTAATTTTGTTTTAGATTTTATATTAGATGATTAGTGTTTTTATAATAACAGCATAAATGCTTAATTTCCCATATCATTAGAGGGCGTTTTCCCTAATACTAACCAATTAGTTACTGTGAAACGCTTGATATTATGTTTATGAAAATTATTCGGTGTGACATTATCCGTTTTTTCCAACACCCACTGTATCTAAGAAATTACATACAATTTTGTTGTTTAAAATGAAACAACTTATATATTCTTTCAATTATAAATACTTTTCAAATGGTTTCCAGGGCTTCAAATCACGTTTTAAAGTTAAAATCAATTTTTAAGTGTCACTAATATTTGAAATCTTCTTATTATTCGAATAGTGTGGTTTAACTTTTAACAATAATTTGTATACAGTGTGGCCCCAAACCTACCGGCAATATTTCAAGGATTAATTATTTAGAGTCGAAAAGTCCATATAAACATATGTCCTAAACGTAACCATTAACGAGTTATTGTTTATTTCATAATTTATGTGGCTAAAATTTTTGTTCAACGAATTTCTCGTGTC
Organism: Limonius californicus; assembly: GCA_014611495.1. Taxonomy (NCBI): domain Eukaryota; kingdom Metazoa; phylum Arthropoda; class Insecta; order Coleoptera; family Elateridae; genus Limonius; species Limonius californicus. The sequence continues at coordinate 14,887 of JABXWE010003670.1, forward strand.
TTTTGTTTGGTAACATTTGAACATCGTTCTTAACAAATTGTTTGGAACTTGTCAGTTTATTACTGTGATAATGAAGTTAGTTATTGGTTTCTTCTTTGTATCCTTATTCCCATCGTAGTTCACAATGCCAATGTTATTTTCAAATGAAGAATATGCAGATATTCATTATGTTTACGGTCTGTGTGATGGAAGTGGTTTAGCAGCACAACAAGGATATCGTAGAAGATATGCCAATAGAAGATTCACATCGTCAGCTGAGGGAACATGGCACTTTCAATGCAAGACATGCAGTCGGCCAAGGAGTTGTCCGTAGACCCATAAACGATGATGAACAAGTTATTGATTTATTACAAGACGATCCGTCTTTAAGTGTGCGAAGAATTGCATTACGTACTGGAATATGTAGATACCAGGTTTGGAGAATAATAAGAAGTGCTCGCTTACATCCATATCATCATCAAAGGGTGCAAGCTCTAGGTAATGATTTTGAAGCTCGTTTAAGATTTTGTAATTGGGTACACAATAATCAAAATCTACCGCATATTTTATGGCCCGATGAAGCTTCTTTCATATGAGATGGTATCAATAATTATTATAATTTTCATGAATGGGCTGCAAAAAATCCTCATTCCTCGCATTTTCAACATAGATGTAGTGTTAACATGATAGTTGGTATTTTTAATGATCGTCCGATTGGACTATTTGAAGTGCCACGCCGTTTGAAGGGTGTGAATTACAAATATTTCATAGAAAACTCTTTACCCTTATTACTAGAAGATGTGCTATTAAATATTAGATGTGCAATGTGGTATCAACATGATGGGACACCAGCACATCAATATCTTCGTGTTACAGCTTGGCTTAGCCGCACATTTTCCGGGAAGATAGATTAGAGTAGGAGGACACGTAGTATGGCCACCGCGTTCGCCGGACCTGACTACATTAGATTTTTATCTTTGGGGTCACATGAAACAGATTGTTTACACAACTGAAGTGCACACGGTAGAAGAATTCGCCAAAGAATACAGCAGGCTGTCGATATTATTAGGAATGACTATGTGTATCGAACACAATGAAGATAATTTTGAACATTTCTTGTAAATAAAAAAATAAAAATGTATTAAAAAAGATTTATTTCATAAAATTCGTTGAACAAAAATTTTAGCCACATAAATTATGAAATAAACAATAACTCGTTAACGGTTACGTTTAGGACATATGTTTATACGGACTTTTCGAGTCTAAATAAGTTCTGGAATTCATCTTTGAAATATTGCCGGTGCGTTTTGGGACACCCTGTATATATATCGAAAAAATGAACTTAAATTACAATAGTCAAACTTTTAGAAATTCCCTATGAAGCTTGAATTCAGCTAGAACTTGTGATAAAATTATGATTAATAGTTGCAAAAAACTTCTGATTTTTTTGCTAATATAATCTATCGTTTTCATAATATTGGTTTGAACTTATAATTAATACTGCTGTAGCTATTGTTTGCAACATTTATGTTATCCTCCGAATACTAACTAATTACATCCAATAATACATGTATACAAATTCGATACATAACTTTTACGGCGGCTATTTTAAAATTTTGCACTTACAAGAAAGTTAAAATTTTGGAAAATCATTGGTAATTTGCGAGTAAAGCAGTAACCATGGATCATTTTATGAGAATTTTCTTGTTATGCTCATTTCAACCCAATATTATTAAAAAAAATATCTATTTTTACATTAAATGGAACAATTTCCTAATTTTTATGAAACCCAAAACATGACCACCCACATCACCAATATTTTATACAAAAATGGTCTTTCAGTGTAGCGAGAAATATTTTAAAAAATTCTGAAGTTTCACGTTTTAATTGTTTAAAATCTACAACATGAAACAAAACTTTATTTACTCAAAATACAGAAATAAGTTTAAGCAAATCATGTTTAATAGACTAGAAAACATTAAACACGAGGAAGCAATAAAAGTTCCTTAGCTTTATTTCAAAGCAAATTGGGAAAAACTGACTTGACATGGTGCGTGAACTCTAAATATTACACAACTCAAAAATATGTACATAATTTAAAAAATCAGGAAATTAAGAAAGTGACTCTCTAAATGCTGTTAAATAATTCGGTTGAGACTAGCAGTTTTTAAAACATTTCCTTGATTTTTTACGGACACTGTGAGATATGTATTCTCTTTCTCGATTTTTCCAAATTTTCCAGGTGATATGCCATTTATATACGAATTTCTTAATCGCCTGTTTACTTTAGATATTTTCTACAGTAGTTAAAATAATTGTTTTAGAATTATTTCTCATTTCATAACAAAAACAATTTGTAACCATGAAAATAGGATTCATCATCATCATCATCATCTAACATGGAGCTGATTCGAGGGTCGATCCTGAATTACGCCAGGCCCACCCTAGAATAAAATAAAAGTATGGTCTTTGTTTTGTTTACAGGTCGTTCGATCTCTTTCATTGCCGAGATAAATACGGAGGGAAATATTAGTTAAGAATGATCAAAACAATTATGGAGTCTGACGGAAGAGGAATCAGCTACGAATTTTCTAATACAATCCAACTCGGATATAGCGAACCTTTTTGAGAGGACATCAACTATTAGCTCGTTATATATGTTAGACCTGTTATCCGAGAAAATTATTTACAGTCTTAAAACTTCCAATACCATGTTTATAATCAGTAAAAATAAATTTTTACACTTAAAAAATATTCAAATGATTGAATTTTAGATGTTTTCCTGCTTAAATGCCTATGATTACCTCTGAGGCAGCATATAGAAGTAAATATATGGCAATAGCAAAAGTTTAATGCAAAACAGAGCAGAGCATCAGTAGATTTAATTCCAAAAAGGGACATTAGCTTACGGATTATTAAAAACACATTAGTAAAACCGTTTGTAGTTCGGTACGAAGCATATAAATACCACCTAAAATTGAGTCATCCATACCAGAAAAATTACGAATACTTGTACCTTATTTTAATGTTTTAGTTGTAGTTTGCTTGGAGGTAAATATTATTTTAATCGTAAGCTAATGTTTAAAACATTTTCATTTTTGGTTTCCGGGAAGACTGGTCGCTGTAAGCGGGAAATACAATACAGTAAACGGTGCAACTCTAAACATTTATTATATATTGGAGATCTCGCTATACCCGAGCATATACAATAGTATTGACATTTTCTGCTAGAATAGTCTTGTTTATTGAAAGACAAGTTAGTACATCGAGTTGTAATTTGATCTTGGTAATACTTCTTAAAGATGATGTTCAAAACTAAAGGATTTTCCAAATATTTAATAAATTTAGGAATGAAGAACAAATACAATATTATTCAAATCTAAACTAATATCGTCAAAGTTGTATTGTCTGGCGGTGTTTTTCCAAAATTATCATTATTGTTGAGACCGCCTTGAATCAATAAACGACAACAGTGAAAAGCATTCAAATACGATAGTTGGAAGAAGAAAATTCGTCTTTCAAGGTAAAGTATCACAAAAATCCAATGACTTTCTGAATTTGTCTTGTAAACGCACATATTTTCAGAAAAGTAGGCAACATCTCACCCAAATATTTATGGGTCCCGGTCTGCAAGTGATGCTTATACACCTCTGGATTTAATAGAATGGCGGTTATTGTAAACATCTTTTATAATTTAAATTCAAACTTAATCGTTTGTTGTCTTGTAGATGCCATTTATTGTTCCTTTTATAATATTTGTATTAAAAAGGCTGAGGTGGCTCAGTGGTAAGATAGCCAGGCTTTGGATGTAATTGTCCGAACGTTTCCCGGTTCGAATCTCTCCAGGGTCGGAAATTTTTCTAATTCCCTGGGTGATCGGTACTCGGACCCGATCTCCATTTGCCATTGGAGATCAAATTAGTGGCACTCCTCGTGTTACGATCGCACTAGAGGAGTAACAAGATCATATATACACAAAAAAATATACCACACACCAGCAGGTTAAACATGGTTACGCACCAACACGGTACCCCGCAGAGTCGGACCCTGTTGTGCATTGCACAAACTAACTTAGCATTGTCTCACACCAAAAGCGATGGGCCTCTAACGCCTGTGAAAGCTTCATAATAATAATAGCATTTCTGTAAGCATACCACAAAAATCAAACGACGCCTCGCATTAATGGGATCGTAAAGCTACCTCGCATCAAAAGTTAAATATACCTCTTTACACAAGGAAACCATTGTCCGCCACAGGGCTTATGGCCGTCTACCTTTATACTGGCCAGCGAAGTACAGCCAATATAAAAGACAATACGTATAATATATGATAAAATAAATTGGTAACAGAGTCTTGAGAGTGTTCTGTTTGTGAAAACATCACATAACTCTACATATATCGTAAAAGCAGATTGATTTTACCATATCTCTGCACTACATTTGGTAACTTTTTATCACAAGTTCTTATGAATTTTGAGAATCGTTTTCACCTTATTTCAATCTTAGATATGTTGTATACTAGTTAAAAAAACTGCAAAAGTACAAAAGTCGACTATTAACGCAGCGATGGTAACAATAGAAAACGTTAGTTTCGGTTAATTTTAAGCCACTTTAGTAGTCCTGTTATATCGTGAAAAAAATTTGAAAATTCTGTTTTGTTTTATGTCATACCGAGTATAAATGATCTACGAATAACAACAAACTATTTGGTAATATCCAATAACAAAAACATATCGATGCCAACAGCAATTGTCTTTTTATTTTAGAAAAACTGATAAGATTACAATTTTACGTCAAATACATAAAATATTGTGGCAGAAATAACAAACCCGCTCCAATTTTATATAGCAATTAGATTGCATCTAATCTTTATAAATTGCTAGCAAAACAACTTATGACATAGAAACTACATAACTTAAATATTTACCGCAAAACCAAGACGAGAAAAAGAAAAAGTAGCGAGGACACACAACGCGGAACAAACAATTTATCAGGCTTACGGAATATCCCTTTAATAATTGCCTTTTTAATTAATCATGCACACAAAAAATACTTTGATCCCTCGCTGCTTTGTGGAAATGCAAAAACATTAATTTACCTAAATCAGACAGTACCGTAACGCGTGGTAAACATTCGGGCCACTTAATTCTTATTAAATTACACAATTAAAAACCATAACAGTCTTATTTGCATTTCATGAATGTTTCTTCCAAGATTTTTACGAACAGTATAAACTCGCCCAGAGATGTTAATTTAATTTAGTACTTAAAACTTTTTTGCTTTTAACCCCTCGCCGTTTCTTTTTTTGACACTTGAGGAGAGACGTCCCTAAAAGCTTTTCCGATAACACTGCGATGATTCAGGTCGACTTTTGTGAATGAAAACAAAGGATATTTGCTGGAACTAAAGTTGAATTTCCATTTTAATAATACTTCGCATCTCGAATGCCTACAACTTGAAAGTTTGTTGCGAAAGCGATGAAATCTCCGTTGTATGTAAATAATGAATGTTCGTCCTCTCCACGTGTAAACAATTGAACTAAAATTCCACAGATAACATCGTACCTACGTAACTTATGTGGGCATAGAAAGAACAATTTATCAGTTTTGTGTGCAAGTAAATATGCTTGGGAAACGTACAAGACAGATAGCGAAGCTTTTCTCGTTTCGACACGATAACTCGCGCCTGATTTATTGAACCGTTACTATTTTTACCCCTTGCTCTGGCCCATGAAAAAGTCGTTTTAAATAATTCAGCTCAAAACAATCTCCAATAACGATGTCTTAATTTTAAGCGGGTTAGTCCTGGATATCGTCCCCTAAGAATGGAAAAGCCATCAATCTCCCCGTTCGCGACAAGTGTCCCTAATATTCTCGTCCGGATAAGAAAAACTCCCGAAAAGGGACTTGGAGCCCTTCGACACGTATTTTGATGGTAAACTTTCGTATATTGCGAAGTTCCTCCAGCTATTGTGGCAGAATGCACACTACTGCTGCCTTTTATTGGTTTTCCTTCTGGAAGGGAAAAATACCCCTTTGGCGACGCGGCTGAGAGTGGTAGCTTTCGATTCCCCAGGGCGACAGGGGCGAATCAGGGGGTTAATGTAAAGTAAAACTGTCATGGGGATTAATGAAGAAGTCGACCTTGCTGCCTGCAGTAAATTTTTCGCACCGATGACGGAAAGCTGCGGGGAAATTTTAATGTGATTATGAAAGTTATATAAAAATTTTTGACTGTAGCCGGGGGAAGAACGAATTTTCTTGTAATTAGCGCAACTTCTGCTTCCGTTAACTTGGTTAATATGCAATCAACGTCAGTGTTCCACCGTAAGACCTAGGATTTTTGTTTTTATAATTAAAATTTTATATTCTATGCTATATTACTGGGGTAACAAAACACGGGATTAATTACTAAAATAATGAACAGCCGGATCAATATGAAACAATCTAGGTACCTTGTTACATAATATTAAAGTTACAACTTTTTTATTTACTTATTCGAGCGAAATGAAGAATGATGTTGTTGATGACTTTTCTAATGGAGAGGAGAGAATGGGGATAATGAGAGTTAAGGATGGGGGAAAATATGAACAACCACGCAAAAGAATAGCGTCATAGAATGGCACAAAGAGAAGCAGAAAAAAAAGAGAAAGAGAGTTGTCTGAAAATATTAAATAATCTTTTGCTAAAAGTATGTAATGTAGGTAGATATCCAATAACATTATACTAGGTGACGAACGAGGGTGTAATAGCAAAGGAAATCCCTAAATGGGAGTCTATTAAGCAAAACCAGAAATGAGCAATTACAATGAGAGAAACGAAATCATTCGGTCACATCGAATACAGAAGGTCTACGAGAAGGTTATGGTGAACTAGTGGTAGGAGGCACAATTTTTACGTTTTTATTTCGACGTTTCGGCGTCCCCAGCGCCCCCTTCGGGAATGTTTGAACGCCTTCGCCGGCCGTCGATGCGCTGTACTTATGCGAACAGATTGAGCTCGCGACCGACCCGCAACGATGACGTGGACACGTGCTGGACATCGATTCGTGTTTCGACTTTAGACGCCCCTGGCGGTCGAACGGTACGAGCTACGGTAAAGTGCCATTGTTATCCTCGACGAGGCCAACAACTTTTCGTTATGGCACTTTCCTGTATATACCCGGACCGCAATCCGCAACATTTTCCAGGTGCCTTCTGTTTTCCATAAACTTGTTATTTTCAATCATCTGTCTTTTTTTCTGGATGAATATTTTTTTATGAAACTCAAGTATCAGGCGCAGAATTAAAATACCTTTCAAATGCGGTGTCACTCGACTCCCATTGCTATTTAAAAAAATAGTTGGGACGGCGCCTAGCCGCCATTTTGGAAGTTATAAAATTTAAATATATACTAAAAAGTAGTATTCAGTCTCCCATTAAAGCACATAAAATTTTGTGAAGAAATATCAAGTCGGTCAAAAGTTAGAAGAGGGGGGGGGGAGGACATTTTACGACCGCACTATATGAACTTGGACAAGCAGGAGAAAGCAAGAGTATAATAGAGAGGAATACTTATGCAAAAATATTGCGTAGGAATAGTCGTAGAAAGAGCGGGCGATGCGAAATACGAAGATCACAGCAAAAACATAAACAGAAATGGATTAGGATGGCTCAGTGGTAAGACAGTCAGGCTTCGGATCTAATAGACCAAATGCTTCCCGATTAAAATCACTCCAGATGATTTTACTAATTCCGCGGGTGATCGGTACTGGGCCCCGGTCTTCATTAGCCATTGGGGATCAAATTAATGGGGAAAACAAGATAAGCAAAATAGGTAAGAAATATAGCCAAGCAGTACGAAAAAATACAGAAGAGCCGTTGGAGACATATAGAGAAAAGTTGTTGAAAACATACAGAGAAGGGGACAGAAATACAAAAGATGGAAATACAAAATTTAAGCAAAAAATAAATTACGATAAAGCAAGGGGTATAATAAGGAGGAATATTTATTATACAAAGGATATTAGGAAGCAACGGCAACAGAAAAACCTCTTCTGTTTGCCGTTTCTTCCCAATATCCCCTCTTCTGAAGAGGACAATGCGAAGAAACTAATAATGGGGAAATATCGACTACAGCAGGTTTACAGAAATTTTAAAGGAGATTGTGGAAAACAGGTAGTAAGGGGGGATAGTAAAAGATATAAAACCACAAGGGCAAAAGAAATATAGAGAGACCGATTAAATGAAACATAGCACCAACAGAATTAAAGAGGAGACAAGAGACAAACAAATTGGATAAGGTAGAAAAAAAGAAACAATAAAAAAGTAGGGTGGGTGTGTCCTTTACAAGGACAGAAATTCAGAATATTTAAAGGTGATAGTAATAGAGAGCAAGACGTAAGAGAAATACAATAGTGAATGAAGAAAGGATAGAGGCGCTTTACATCCAAACAAAATGAATTATTTTCACGATAACTGGAACTGCCTAAACCATTATTTTTCGCCTTGTAAGTTCGTGGTACGATTGGCAAAAAAAAATTTTTTATCCAACGTATTAAATTTCTATAAGCTCCTAAACACCACGGAAAAACATTTATATGTATTTTTCTTGTTCCCTCACCGTTGCACCATTTTTCTTATTTTAATTTTCCTGCCTCCAACTTCAAGGAAACAGAAGTGCTCAAGTGCTACCCGTTTCGCTTGAATTTCCACACTTCCTACAAACACCGATCAGTAAATGCAACAGCGTTGGCATGGAGTGCATTATCTGCGGCGAAAGACAATTAACGTGAGTCATTCAACGGTGACCGCGTTATTTAAGCGACTTCCTGACTTCCGGTATCGCGAACACTCGGATGCCGGATATTGGAGTAGAGAACATCAATAGACACGGAACCGCAATTAAACACACATGATAATGCATGATATGTGACGTTCGTCTATTGGCAATGAAATAAATTAATTGAAAGCAGCGAAACGGAATATTGAACTTCTGGTGTTTAGCGAATCGATACTCATTAAATTAATGGCAACAGTGTCCGGCTTTATTAGCTTACTTTTATGCAATAGTAATCCATTTACTGGAAGTAATTCCTTATTGTTTGGTAATTGCTATTTTCCTTACTCGAAAAATAATTCATTAAGTAGGATGGCCGTTTGGAAAGGATTTGGAAGTGTAGATGGAATTGGTAGTTCGAAAATTATTAGTGCAAGTAACTTCTGTCATATAGTTACGCCTATATGTTGTAACTGATAAGGAGCCCCTTGTTCTTACCGCCGAGATCACCAGAGAAACAACTACCCTTATATAAAATGATTGGATTTATTAATAACTACGTACTACAAGACTATGACTACTTATTCTAAAACATTGTACTAAACTACTTACAATAATATAGACAGGTACAGCGCCATTGCTAAGTTTGTTGTTGGGAACACTCTCTTCTATCAAACACCCACCAACAACTGCCAACTAGTCACTATCTACTATTTTCTATTTACCATTGGCTAATTCAATCTTAAGTGTCCTTTTATAAATTCCCTTTTGCACCCATAAGCAATGACCTGCTTATTACTCAATTTCCCTTATCAAGCGTATTACTTATTCCACATTGCCTAATTTAATATTCTAATGTACATTGAATTTGCCGAGTAAAATGACGCCACTACTTGCAACATAAATGTGTATGCAAGTTTGAAATCACATTACAACAGCTATGAAGCAATAATAATTTAATTTAGAATTTTGGATATTGGGTTCGTACCAGCTGTAAAATATAATGCCATTCTGCCAAGTAGGTGTCTGTATATAGATTTTGGAAAATAAATATATCGGTGTTTATTTCAAAATAGAACATCGCCCTGGAATTAAATATTTTGTTTGGAAGGATATGGCGATAAAAGAAACGCATACGAATACGAAAAATACTTTATGGGACTCCGCTCCTTCATTTTAAACTATTTTTAAATGAGCTACTAAATTTACACGTTGTCGTGGAAGTCTAGAAGACGGCTCTCGCACCTACAAAGTGTATATAACACTTGAATTGAAAACATTTTTAAAGACCGCCAATGAGAAGTTTCTGAAATTGTTAAAGTTGTAGGCATCTCAAATAAAAGTACATTTCAAATTTGTCGATTGCAAAATTACATACTTAAATGTTGTCCGCAATATGAGTGCTCTGTTTGCTAACAACTGGCCAAAAACGAACTCGACAAACTTCTCAAGAATATTTGGAGGGTATTACGAAAAATACAAAAGTTTGTTCATCGATTCATAACCACAGATCAAACTTGGGTCCACCTTTACATACTCGAAGCTAAACAACTATCAAAAGAATTTAAACATTGCGATTTTTCGCCAATAATAAAGGTGATGTGTGTCGGAAACGTGATGAATAATTTGTTTGGGTAGCTAAAATGATTCTGCCGGTAGATTATTTTGCAAAGGGCTCACACTAACGGAGAGTACAACGTTAAGGTTTTGGACTAATTGCACAAGATATTAGCGAATAGTCTAGATTTAACGAAGCATCAAGACTACGAATATACCCGTACAAGTGTTGTTTCCACCGCGAAATAAAGGACGTTTTGCTACCTCACCCATCTTATTCACCTGATTCAGGTCCATCTGAAAGATTTCCTTGGCGCAAAGGGCTTCTGGTGAAATAAAGAAGAAAATGAAGCAGTTGATGACGTTTCTGTCCGGAACCTGAGATTTGATAATTTTGCTGGAAGTGTTATGTGGTTTATATTGAAAACTGAACATAAAATTCAAAGGACATAAATCATTTTTCAATTTCACTCCGAGAACATTTCAAATGTCCCTCGTACAAAACGGTTTGGCAACTTGTAAATCCAATAAATCCATTTCAAAGTTTTAAATAAAGACAGGACGGATTTTTGTATAACCGGGTCGTCTTTCCTATCAAGCGTTCACAAAAAAACAAATAAAACTTTTCTATCCTCATCATTTGTGTCTGTCATTTTCACGGAATTCGAATGCCGCGTTGACATGTGTTGAGCACTTGAAAGTTTTAACAGTTTAAAGTGCTCCTTTTACACCGACACCGTGCCAAAACGTGCCGCTGCAAGTTTAGGGATGCTTGTTCCATATAGAACAGAGTCCATAAATTTTAACGCCCCATTATCACCGTTCCTGTTGTTATGTCATGTTTGTACTTCCAGAAGCCCCAATAAGGCATAAATTGGATTGCACTTTTGGGAGAGGAATTTAGATTGACTTGAGAATTTCACGTGAGATTTCGTAGGGATAGATTGGGATTTTACAATAAAAATCCGCTTTATACATTTATATAACTATTAAACACGGTACAGGAAAATATAGCAAAGGGGACAGGAAAATATAGCAAAGGGGATCCCATCTACACTAATTTAATATTAACACACCGAAAGATTACTTTAACACGTGTTATACAGAATCCGGTGGAATGTCAAATATGTTGCAAAATTTGATATTATACTTGCAATTAACATATGTAATATGTTAGAAGACGATAATAATATCAGTTTCTATTGAATATAATCATGCGAATAAAAATGTTTAAACATGGCTACTTAAAAACACGCTATTTGATGATTTGCGGGTGTTACAGTAATAACTCAGTTAATACTTAGGCATCAGTCTCGCAATGAACAGTTGAGCCGATCTAGTCCAATTAATATAGACATATATTTTGGGTTTGCATATGAATAATTTCTTTTTGCTATGTTTATCATTTTGAGCGAGTACAAATCTTATTGTGATTATTATATAATTAATAACATCAAGTTGCACTAAATTTACCAATTTAAAAACGCGAACCTATGGGTTTTGTGTGCCGGAGCTACATGAAAAATAATGCTTTTAAACTAATTAAAAACTTTGATACGTGTTGCTGCGGCGTCGCGGTACCTAGCGACGATTTTAAATGATAAGAGCACGACACGACAGGCGTAAATTACGAATACCACGAATATTTAATAAAAATATGGAAATTTAATAAAGTCTTTGTTATTTAACAAATATGTACCTAACACGATAATTAAAATTGTTGTATATTTATAGTTCTTTATATCAAACAAAGCAAAAATGGTAATGTTTTATTCTAATGATTCAAAAATCAATAAATTATTATTTTAAATTCTAAGTTTTAAAATATTATCCTATTTTTGATTTATTTAATAGAAAACAGCTGTTAACAAGCGAAATAACTGAAAGTTATTTATTAATTAAACTATGTAATCAAATGTTATATAACTGATTCTGTTAATTGAATTGTACATTTATTTAGAAATTTTTTGGTTTGTGGGGTAGAAGATTAACAAAATTTAACCAGTATTAATGTGTACATTAAAATAATGAACACAGGAAGCAGCATTAGCATACTATGTAAAAATTAGTATTGGATTTCTTATGACAACTTATTTACTGCTATGCCCGATATATAACTAATAACGCAAATTTAATGCAATTATAAAATATTTATTAGCTAAATTGACGAACATATTGTGGGGATTATTTTAAATTACAGCGACGAGAGATAAATCGCAATCGTGTAATTAAATTGCAAAAGATTTAAATAGCAAAGTATTACGATAAGTCACAGGCAAGTTTTGTTAAATCGCAAGAGTTTAGTTAAGTTGCAGATGAATTAATCAGCGAAGTGTGTCGATAAATAACAGTAGAGGGAGTAAAAACGCAAGGGTTTAGTTAATTTATAGAAGATTTAATTAAACTATAGAACATTGAAACACCGGAGTATGTCGATAAATCACAGCAGAGAGAGTAAAAACGCAAGAGATAAGTCGCAGAAGATTTAGCTAAATTGTAAAAGATTTTGACAGCGAAGTGTGTTGATAAATCACAGGTAAGTTTAGTTAAATCGCAAGAGTATAGTTAAGTTGGAGAAGATTAAAACAGCGAAGTGTGTACATAAATCACAGAAGAAAGAGCTAAATCGTAAAGGTTTAGTTAAGTTGCAGAAGATTTAGATAATTTGTAGAAGATTTAAACAGCGGAGTATGTCGATAAATCACAGCAGAAAGAGCTAAATCGCAAAGGTTTAGTTAAGTTGCAGAAGATTTAGATAATTTGTAGAAGATTTAAACAGCGAAGTGTGTTGAGAAATCACAGCAGAAAGAGCTAAATCGCAAAGGTTTAGTTAAGCTGCTGAAGATTTAGATAATTTGTAGAAGATTTAAACAGCGGAGTATATCGATAAATCTCAGCAGAAGAAGGTAAATCTCAACAGTGTAGTTAAATCGAAGAAGATTTAGTTAAATTGCGGAAGATTTAAACAGCGACATATTTCGATAAATCACAGGCAAGCTTAATTAAATCCCAGAAGATTTAGTTAAATTATGGAAGATTTAAATAGCGAAGTGTGTCAATAAATCTCAGGCAAGTTTAATTAAGTAGAAGATTTACTTAAATTGTAGATTTGAACAACGAAATTGCGTAAATAAATCTCAGCAGAAGAAGGTAAATCTCAACAGTGTAGTTAAATCGAAGAAAATATAGTTAAATTGTGGAAGATTTAGTTAAATTGTAGAAGATTTAAACAGCGAAGTATGTTGATAAATCACAGCAGAGAGAGCTAAATCACAAGAGGTAAGTCGCAGAAGATTTAACTAAATTGTAGATCTAAATAGGAAAGCGTATCGATAAATCACAGGTAAGTTTAAATAAGACGCAGTATATTTTGTTACATTGTAGAAGATTTAAAGAGCGAAGTGTGTTCATAAATCACGGCAGAGAAAGCTAAATCGTAAGAGTTTACTTAAATCGCAGAAGATTTATTTAAATTGTAGAAGATTTAAAGAGCGAAGTGTGTCCATAAATCACAGGCAAGTTTAATTCAGTCGAAGAAAATTTAGTTAAATTGTAGTTTTAACCAGCGAAGTGCTTAAATAAATCTCGGCAGAAGAAGGTAAATCTCAAGAGTGTAGTTAAATCAGATATAGTTAGATTGTAGAAGATTTAAACAGCGAAGTATTTGACTAAATCACAGACAAGTTTAGTTAAGTTGCAGAAGATTTAGTTAAATTGCGGAAGATTTAAACAGCGAAGGATTTCCATAAATCACAGGTAAGTTTAGTTAAATCTCTCCCCCCCCCCCGGTCTGGATGGTTATTTCTCCTTTTATAGCGTCACGTCTTGGTAGTGTAGCTGGTGCAACTGGTCGGTATTACAAGAAAGGTAGTGTGTGTGGGCAGTACTACGCTTTAGCCGCCTACTCTTACCCCAGGGTGTTACTCCTAAGAACTTATTTAAGGCTGATAACGTAGAGACCGACCTAAATTTCATTTGCGAATACTACCTAAATATTATGATGATTCCCGGAAATCGAACTCTGGGCATCTTGCGTTATACCTACGAGATTTCCAAAATTAAAATTATTAATGAATGTAATTCATGTAAGTATTGCTAATTCCTTACTACATATCAACAAAGATTTTCCTTAAATAATTGATTATATTTGTTTATTGAATATAATCCGAAATTTTTATTAAAGCCTTAAGTTGTGTGCTTTGTAAATAAGTGTAACTAGGGGCTAATGACGTAAATGTTAATTTTTTTCGTATTTAATCCTATAGCAGTGGTGTTTTTTAAAAAGGTTGTATTCAGTAGGATACGTCGTAGTAAATCGCCTTCTACTAATATATTATATGTGTACAGTGTGGTCGTGTGATTTTCGTAATTTCATAGAAAACTGTAAGTATAAACACATATGAAGGCAATTAAGTGCTAATGTGGAGCTTTCATTAGCGCGGTTTTGACTAACGTAAAGGTTGAAACAGACAGAAAGGATACCGAATTATTATACAGATGATATGTCAATAATCTGTTCCTCCCTATCTTTCACCCCTTCGTAACACCAACGCAGCCTCCTACCATTGCGGCTTCAAAAACAGTAGTTAACGAAATATTTTAAGGTGCCCCTTGGGCTTCTTTGCGGCAAAAAACTGGCGTTTTTTATACAGCTTAAACAACCAATGTTATTTTTCTAAATCGTATGTTACAAAATTTAATTATAAAAGGGCGGAGGTTACTTTATACTGTTTCAGGGTGAGCTTTTAAAAATCTAAAAAAAACAGCCAGCAAATCTAATAACTCTGCTATTTTGCTTTGGAGACATCTCGTTATAAAAACAGCGTTTTCCAATTTGCGAGCATCAAAAAGTATCAGCCGCTAAAAGGTATCGCTTAGTGTTAACAATGAGTAAGTCGATCGGCGCCAACTTTCGTGCGGAAGACGCGGAAACCAAAGCGGGCCCGGAGGAAGACGTGCGTGTACATAGAAAAGCTTTCTTATCAGTCGGGATGGCTGCTGTCAAACCGTGTGCAATGGATGTGACTGATGGGAAACAACCGCGACTGAAGCGTATCATTTGTCACATGATTGTCGGGAGCTGCCACCGGCTCCGGGGTCCGGAGCCCCCGGCGTATCTTCGGCGCGGCGCAAATGGACGCGGAAAATCCGTCAAGCTATACACAACGCGAGGAAATCCGGAGAACGTAATGAACTTCATTGCCTAATTAATTTAAATCGTCTTTTACGACGCTCTAAAGCACTTTTAACGACCGGGACCATAGTCCGGGGATATAAGAAAATTCCTCCGGGCATCCAAACAAATTTGATCGTTGTCTAATTTCATTCGAGTTCGGGGAAACAAACTTTCCAGCTTCAAACACACAGGTTATGCGCAGGTAACGTTGGTTGCTATAGTAACAAAGGTAGCCGTCCAAGATTACAGTTTAATATTTCTTTTTTTTTGTAATTTAATTAAAAATGAGTTCAGACTTCGAATATTTTTAAAACTTAATAGAACTGGATTATAAAACAGCTGTTCCTACGTACACCTTTGGTTTTTTTACCTTTAATATTTTTAGTAACTCGTAGTTTAGATAGCAGTACAGGAAGGTCACAAAAAAGGTGGCTGGACAGTATTAAGAAACCAGCTGGAACAGACTGGTTTAGAAAAGCGTTAAACAGATAGACATGGAACAAACTCGAGGAGCCTTACATCCAGGAGGGATGAACACAGGCTGAAGAAGAAGAAAAGCAACATAGAAAAGGAGAAGAAGATAAAGAAAAATAAGAACATTTTACAAACTCAATGAAATGTTTGTACCATTTCCACAGAGTGATTTATAAAGTTGTTAAAAAAGTAAAAGCAGATTTCGGTCTGAAATAAGGGAACATATTACGAGGTCGGACAAATATATAACGGGATTGATCAAATACAAAGAATGTGAGGTAGCCATAGGTGAAAATACCTCTAGCGTTTTTTGAAGTAATCTCCCACGACTTCTAGGCACGGTTGACATCGACGATACAAGTCGCGGAAAGCCTGCTTATACTTGTCGCGAGGAAGTGCGTTTAGTTCGGCGGTAGCATTCCGTTGAATGTCTTCCACGTCGTCAAAGTGCCTTCCCTTGAGGGTCAATTTCAGCTGAGGAAACAGCATGAAGTCCGCTGGAGACAGATCCGGCGAATAGGAAGGATGTTCAAAGACTGGGACATTTCTTGTCGCCAAAAACGTCTTCACAATCAAGGCAGAATGCACAGGGGTATTGTCGTGTAAAAGGTGCCACTTGCCGGAGGATGCCAAATGCGGTCGCACACGTTGAATGCGTTTTAGTAAACGCGTCATGACACCCTTGTAGTACAGGCTAGTGACGGTGACACCCGGTGGCACAAATTCTTTGTGAATGATGCCTTGACTGTCGAAGAAAGTGATCAGCATGGCCTTCACTTTCGATTGTTGGAGACGGAATTTCTTTGGCCTGAGAGACGTCTTCGATCGCCATTCCATACTTTGTCTCTTGCTTTCTGGATCGTACTGGAAGCACCACGACTCGTCACCAGTAACAATTGAATCCAGAAAATTTGGGCCACTGTTGGCTGTTGCAATGAAGTCGCGGGAGGTGTCCACTCGATGCGCTTTTTGCTCAGCGGTCAAATTGTGCGGGACAAATTTGGCACAGACTTTCCTTTTCTTCAAATCCTTCTCAAAAATGGTTCTGGTTTCCCGGCTAATACTCAGTTCCTGCTCCATCATTCTCAGGTGTCAGTCGTCGATCAGCCGCCACAAGTTGTCGGACTTTTTCGATCGCTACGGGGTTTCTCGTTGTGATCGGACGACCCGGCTTCTGATCATCGTAAACGTCCTGCCGACCTTCACGAAATCTGGCAAACCACTTGAAAACGCGAGTACGGGACATGGCCTCATCGCCGTACACCGTTTTCAACACCTCGAATGTCTCTGTGGTCGTTTTCCCCAATTTGAAATAAAACTTAATGTTCGCTCTGTTGCACTAACTTGTTCATTCGCATGCATAGCCTACCACGCAAGTTCTGACAGGATGCCGTTTTAGCTATGTGTCTACGAAAGTTCCAGCTACAATTTGGATATGATTTGGAAGTTTCTTATAGCGTCTGCAGTAGTGTCAATCCCGTTTCGTATTTGTCCGACCTCGTATATAAATTGTTAGGCAAAGGTTTTTGCCTGCTGTGAC
The DNA here is from genome assembly GCA_014611495.1 of Limonius californicus. Lineage (NCBI taxonomy): Eukaryota > Metazoa > Arthropoda > Insecta > Coleoptera > Elateridae > Limonius > Limonius californicus. The sequence continues at coordinate 32,368 of JABXWE010003670.1, forward strand.
TATTACATAAATGTGCGTCCAACAGATAAATATTTGTTAAATATACTTAACTTCTGTCGGCTAGCTATAACAGCAGGGAAGAATGATAAGAGTTTGAAGGAAAGGCCTTGTGGTGGGGTGTTGAGAGGGGTCAGCGGCGACAGTCTACAATAGGCAGTGGTTGTAGCTAGGCGTAAGCTTGCATATCTTTGGCGTAAGAACTAATAGCGTTTGCCAACCTACTAACTGATTGCGATGCGAATATCCTCCAAGCTCAAGCGAGGTGCGGATTTAGTGTTACCACGTATGTGATTTTGTATAAAGATGGGCTGCAATGGCAATATCGGCTGATATAAGCAGTGGCGTCCCTGGCTGGGTTATGGTTTATATCCCATGATCTATTATATGTGTTTACTCGAATGGTTACGTATTATTTACTAGGTATTGTACATGATTTATATCCCGTGAAGTGTTATATGTGTTTACCCGTATGGTAACGTATTATCTACTTGGTATTATATATGGTTTATATCCCATGAAGTGTTATATATGTTTACCCGAATGGTCACATATTATGTACTTGGTATTATATATGGTTTACAAGCATTGGGTCCTATTAGGGTTGATATACAAGATTGGTGTGTCTACGTAAGTAGTTGTTGGAAACAGTAGCGTAGTGAATATGGGTAGCTATATGTGTAGATAGTGCGTGTGGCATGATTAATCATTATTCCCCTAGCAATCATTCGGTAGGTAGTCAGTCGGCAGAGGTTGCATCGTAAATGTGCCTACGTCGAACAACTATTATTATTATGAATGCAACATTAATGTCAGAATAGCATCGACCGATTTTTACGCGGGGGTGTGGACACTAATTAAACTCTCCCCTTCGCATGTGGTGAGCCCCTCCCCCCGTGACTTCCATGAATAACAGAGAGACTGGCTATGGACTTGGTTGATAGCCTGGATCCCTCTGGAAGATTGGTGCACAAGAATATATGCATAATTGTAGTAATTACTCTACGAAGAAGAACTATGAAACACCCCTTAAGCCAATACGGATATTATAATTTATATTTAACTTTTTCTCAATTTTCATACGTCGTTTATTTCCACAAAATAACAAAATGCGTTCAACAAATTCATTTATGCGAAAAAACGCTCACAAGTCGCAAAAAAACCTATTTGCTTTAAGTTAAAATGTTTTTGTTCAAATATGAACGAAGAACAGCATTTAACAAACTCGGAAACATCTTGTCCAACTTGAAATTAAACCTACAACTCAGAATGCGAATCCTCAGATGCTGTGTCTTCTCTGTACTTTTGTATGTAGCAAATATTTGGACAATCATTGAAAAAAAAATCGCTTGAACGCCTTCTAAGTATGGTGTAACAGAAGGATACTTAGCATCTCCTGTGTTTATCACACAAGAAATGCCAAATAAATAGAAAAAACGGTCAAGGAGAGAAAGTTCAAATACTTTGGACAAATTATTTGAAACGAAAAATATCATCTACTACAGCTTATTTTACAAGGAAAGTACAGGGAAGAAGAGAATCTATAAAAATCGTGGATAAGAAACTTAGACAATGGTCCGATAGGTCATATAAAGGATAAGGCACGACAAGAAAAAGATAATGAATAAATTATGCATGTTGAGAAAATTATTATTTAGAAGTTCTGCAACCGAATGGATTCTTCTCGTGCACAAGATATGATGCTGATTGGCCAATTCACACACGAGATCAAGATGTCATGGAAATGTTAGATAACACATGATTTTATGTAGAAATACTTCTTAATTTCAATCTACTATACATTTATAGTACTGGTTTTTCTTCAAATACCAACCAACATTAAAAAGTATATACTTTATTTTATGGACATTTTTTAGACATGTAAATCTGAAAATATTGTTACACATTCTTTACACCATTTTCAAACTCTTGCCTTTGTTACTAACTAAAAGGAAGATAAATTCATGTAAAATGAGAAGACCATATGGCAATCAATCTTTAATAAAAATATTTTTCACAAACAGAACATTTACGCTTTCGTTCCAATATTAATTACTGATATACAATCCTTTCCATGACGAACACTAACTAGTTCGTCATCATATCTCAGAAGTGAATAATGGGCTGTTCCTAGTGTACGTTTATTTTTATAGAGAATCGACCACCACAAAAGTTAGTGCGTCATCATCTATAACAATGCTCAAAGCAGGAAATTACTGTTTATTTACCATTTCTTACCTTCGAAGTTAAATACAATTTCTTAATAACTATGCAGATTTTCAAAGGTAGTATAACAACGGAAACACACAATGTGAACAAAAATCATATCTACAGTGTTCGAAATAAAAGTCTGAACTATTATTGTAGAATACAGGTTGTCTTTAAATTCAGGGCGAGTTGATTTACTGTTATAAATATCGTTATTAGATACAGAAAAAAGATGCTTTAATAAAATTACTTCCGTGTTAGACAACAATATTTTTGGATAAACAGAACGAGGTGGCTGACTTCCTGTTTAAAGGGAAAACACATTATTTTAATTTTTTTCAATATAACGCCCCACATTTTGCGATACTTTCGCTTTAAAAAATTATAATACAGTCATCACATTAAAGTAAATAATAAGCCAGATATTACTGCATCCGATATAACGTATCATGTAACCAGTAGTACGATTTTTCAAATGTAAATACCTCGCTTTAGAGCGATAGTTGTACTACAGTTTTTTTAGGAAACATATAGTAGAAGCTAAATAGTTTAAACATACAAGATTCAATTTAAAAAAGACAATGTCTGCATTACACACAACACAACACAGACGAAATGTCCACTTCTAAAATGTACTGTACACTTTCAAAACTAAGAATAATCAAAACGAACTTTCACTGTTCGGGATGTGCCTTGAAAATCAACATCAGTTTTTCTTCAGTCTAGTGCCCTAAAAATTAAGATGCTAAATCCGCCAAGGATTTGACACTCTCCAATACCAGTGATTGTACAACTAATCTGACCATGGACGCCTTCTTAATTTAATGATGCTGGGAGTCCCCAATTCCTATGACTCACAAAACTTTTTCTTTTTTCTTTGTTTTTTTTGGATGCTTTGTGTCTTACGAGACGTAGTGATCTTCTCTCCTATGCCTACGTTGCGCGTTTAGAGTGCCACAGACATAGAGTACCTACAGCTTAACGTGGGCTCTGAACCACGGGAAGCGCAAACACCCTTACGTCTAGTCCACAACTGCCTCACACACAACTTTAACAATTCGTTACATAGCATAAGCAAATTTTATATGAACATTACTTGTTCTAGTTGGATATGTTGACTACCAGAAGTGATCTATCAGCTTCCGAGGAGTCCAACAGCACTTTGAGAAAAGCTCCTATATACAATGTAAAGTTGACTTATCAATAATACTTCATAAAATGCCTAAGTTTACTGACTTTAACTGACGTCTAGCCTTGGTGGGGTAATAAATTCACAATAAACAAATATCAAAAATAACTATAACTATGTATGTTCCGTTTTGCTACCAAGGCGCGGTGAGCTATTATGGAGCGTTGGTGTTTAGCCTACAGGAATGGTCCCTAAATTTTTTACCCCTTTTCGCGAAGATTTTTCTCTCGGCCCCCCTTTTGTAGTACTCAACTCCATTCAGAATCAGCGGCTAAACGACCAACTGACGCCGTCTATTACCAAGTAGCGCAATTTATTTATTTATTCTCCGTTTCCGGAAATTTCCATCATATTCAGGTGGGTGCTAGATGACACTGGAATAATCTGCAAAATCAATTTTGTTTTATATAAGCAGCGGACCGCAATGAGATTAGTCATCATTTCAAAATAGTGTGCTGTACTGCTGACTGTGTTTTGAGTGCAATAAATCGATAACAAATATTTACTCGATGTAACTCGTTTTACTAAAGATGGATACATTTTTGAAACAGTCGTTAAAACCTAAAATAGGAATACAAAGAAAAATGGATTATACAGTGATGAATGCACCCCCCCCCCTAACAGAATCTTGCACCACAGGTCCTTACGTACAGATTTCTCATCGAATTAATATGAAATATTGAAATATTCCCTTATTTGATCCTAAGCATCAACATGGCGCTATTAAATATTCCATTTTACCGACCACAACAGATGCCCAGCACAAAGTACACGCAAAATAGATACCATAAAAAACCTCTTTGCGACAGTGTGTTAAAAATATTCCAAGTGCATTTGCGTTTAAAATTTAATATAGCGCGAATATCGACTTTTGTTCCGCTTCCAGCTGTCTACTACATATTTTAACTTCCGAGTCATCGAATTCTATGTCATTCGTGACATTTGTAACTGCACTAAATCCCTCTGACGTAATGACCATGGCAAAGGGTTTATTTTTGGATTACTACCGATAATTCCACTAGACACAAACGTCTGCTAAGTGAACTTTATTTTCAACAGACAAGCCGCTTAATTCTATTATAACTCTTCGGTTCGTGCTTTGAAGGCGGCTCATACACCTACGGCGATTGGAAGAAGTGGTTTAGATCGGAAAATAAAGAAAATCTGTTGTAGTTCAGGTTTTAGCCGGAAGATATATTGATTAGTGTTAATAATAGGTGTTTAACAGTATTACTACGTACAACATTTATTTTGCTCTTTTAATTATCTCAGAACTAAACATTCCTCAATACACCCCTGTTTAAATCGTCTAAATCTGAATGCCGACTTGATTTCGTCAAATGTACAGCCGTAATTTGAAAAAATCAACGTCAATTTGGCCAAGATCAAAGCTTCAGTTCTCATTGCATGAGCGATTTTTCTTTTTTGATTTAATGTAATGTAATTTTCAGTCGGGCTTTTGAAGCCTCGAAGTTGAGATGAGGAGTGTAATTCCGATGAACGAAGGTGCGGTTGCCTTGTTAGACATCACGCAAGAAGCTTCGTTTTTCCGTATGAAAATTTCAGATTCCGAGTTTTGACAGACATTACAGCATAAGATTTATAAAAAAATGTGGGTTTTGCATGACCATTCATAACTTTTATAGAAGATTCAGCAAAAGCAAGCTGTTTTCAATGAAAATATTATGTAATTAAACAACTATTGGTAGCTGATTTTATACTATCTTAGCTACGAGTTTTGCTTTTATTATACATGTTTAGATTTACTGTATCTTTTGTGTAAGCTCCACAAGAAATATCATAGTGATGTAAAGTTTTATGACAAGTGTAGGCGTTCTATCATATCTCTTCATCAATTTCATCGTCCTAAAAATAACACGTCGATACAGTTTTCGGCTTCTCTACTAAAATAAGGTGGTAGATACAATAATGAATAAGGGGTACATAGCTGTGATTCCTTTATTAATCCAAATCCACATGTACTCCTTACAGGATTAAGCCACTTCATGAGGAATCAATACTTTTAGCTGCTGAGTGTGCGAGCGGGTAATCAAAATTATTATCGTGAAAAAATTACAATTGCCCAACCATCACCACAATGAGAATATGATTGAAGTTTCATCATCATCATCATCATCATCTGACATGGACCTGACTCGAAGGCCGATCCTGGATACGCCAGGCCCACCCCAAGCCAGTAGGTGGGTAGGGATTCAAGGATAGGGTGGGATCGGTTGGGGCATTGCACAACGTTAGCATGGGTTGTTGAGTGCGTACCCGAGACCGTTGCGCTCTTAAGCATTTGAACCTACTAACTTTTGATAGCAAAGTTTCACAATGTTCGTATTTCACATTTATCTCGTTTCTAAGGTTACATAGTGCACCTATCTTAGTTTCCTAGGAACTAATAACTTCTTAATCGGTACTCCCCGACTGATTGAAACTGACCTTTATGCGATTAAGCCTCTGTGCCCAATAGCTTTGGGATCGAGATTTACAGTGTTCGTTGGTCTTATCTAGTTAATGTGTAAGAGTAACAGATTGCTCCTATCCTAGGTGGCTAATGACTAACTAACTACTGGAGATGTACCGCCCTGATTTCCATTCTGATCCCACTTAGTTGGCCGTTTGCTTCGGGATTGAACGTCCTGCTTTTCCCAAGCCTTCCCCACTGCAGTGGAGAGCTAGCTGTCCGGCGTCTTCTTTCCCCCTGGTACTTTTACGGTTCTTCTCCTTTGGGCATGTCAGCATGTCCAGCAGCCTCCCCGCGTCGTCCTCGTCTTCCGCTAAAATTAGAAGGTTATCCGCACAGGCCAGAATTTTTGGCAGGTTTAGGGTTTCTGCGATGGGTGATAGTATCGGCAGGTGTGAGGCTGTGTTCCGGAGGACCCTGTGCAAAGTCATCGTGAATAGCCTGGGCGAGAGTGGACATCCTTGCTTCACCCCTTTCGTTTTCTTATAGACTTGTGTTCTCTGCCCGAACCATTGCAACATCGTATTTTCCTGTAGACATGCTGTTATTATCCGGTTGATGAGATAGTGCGGTGTTCCTGCGTCTGTCAGGGCTTGCAGTAGAGACGAATGCCGTATGGTGTCGAATGCTCTTGTTAGATCTAGGGCTACCAGTACCGTTTTCCTCCCCCCTGTCCATCTTTCATCCAATATTCGTCTCCTTACATATATATGGTCTTCCACAGATCTGTTGTGTAGGAAAGCTGCTTGGTACGACGGTATTTCTGGGGTTGTCTCATCCAGTACTCGCAGCAGGTATTTTGCGTAGATTTTATTTATATCCTACACTGCAGAGGGTGATTTTTCTGTAATCTGTCGCGGTTTTCGGGGTTTTAACCTTTGGTAGAGGGATTTGCAGAGTTGTGATCCATTCCGTTGGTACTTCGTTACGTATCCAGTGTCTAGTATCGGTTTGCATACTGTTGCTATAAAGGTGGTTGGAGCGGCTTGTAGCAGTTCCACTTGTATCTGATCTATTCCTGGCGCCTTATTTCTTTTCAGCGATAGTATTATTTTCGTGATGTCCTCTGTGGTTGGCGGCTGCCCCAGTGGCCAATGGTCCGTTTCTGTTATTTGTTGCTGGGTTATTCCGGATGTCTTCAGATCATTTTCCCAGTGTAGCATAGGTATATATCCTCTTCTTGTTCCTGTGTTGACTCTCCGTGCTTTCCTCATATATTTGTAACAAATAAATTTGATAATGAATTGCAAAAACTAACGCCCAGTAAACACTTCGTTATGATAAAAAAATATATATCATTCCCGGGTGAACGCGATTCTTAACACGAACAATTGCTTTTCCAATTTTCCAAGCCAAAATCTTATACTATTAACAGAAATATATCTACCAAAGGGAGAAAAAAATCACCAAGTAAGTTCATATTTATTGTATTAATGAAAAAAATGCCTTAAATGAATGTTGTCTAATTAATCATCCTTTTTTTAGATGTTATAAGTGCTCCCAATTGCCAGTTTTAGATTGCAGAAAGATGTGAGGCATATTCGAAAACTAAAGCCCTTTTAAATATTCCCGGCAAATGATCGACATATTCACGTTGGTGTATTGTGGATGTGCTTTAGTGGTTGGTGAGCTAGCCACACGTCACATTACCGTGGTTCTGTCATTCAGTTGTATAATAAAGCGCTAAAATGAAACTACGATTGAAATCCTGCCAAATATGAAGTGCGCACTGTGATTAATTTTCTCCACGCAAAAAGCGAAAATCTTGCCGAAATTTAAAGTCAAATATACGAGGTTTATGGTATAGGCTTCATGAGTGAAGGGAAGATAAGACACTGGTGTAGGAATTTTAGAAATGGCCGATCAATGATGCGGATGAGGAACAAAGTGAAGAAAATTCGTGAAGGTCGGCGTCCGATTTCGGAAAGGACCACAAATTTTTTTAAATTTCACGAAAGGTTCTGTACAAAATTGTCTTCAGCAGGCTACAATACCACAAAATGTGTGCAAGGTGCGTACCAAAGAAGTTGATGGATGTCCACAAAAACCAGCGACTGGCCTCTGTACTGACCTTCCTGCATCGCTATGAAACTAACAACGGTGAATACCGGAATCACATTGTGACTGGCGACCAGACTTGGACTTCATACAAACATATTGAAAACAAGAAACAATCAATGCAGTGGAAGTATACGAGTTCCTCTAAAGCCAAAACGTTCAAGATAAACTGAAAGCTTATGGCTACTGTTTTTTTTGAATGGGTAGGCGTGTTGTTGATTGCTTTTCTGGAACGTGGTACAACAATTAATCCAGACGTGGATGGTAAGAACTTAAGTAAGTTGCAAAAGGCGATTCAGGACAAAAAGGGTAACTACCGACCTCGGGAGTCCTGCACGATAACGCAAGACACGCGGCATCTCGCACTGTGAGTCATTAAGCAATTAGATTGGGAAATTTTTAACTATGCCCCATACACTCGCTACTTAGCGCCGAAATCACCTTTTCCTCCATCTTAAGAATTATGTAGGAACCTACCATCGCTTTCTTGGTGACAACGACCTCAGAACAATGGACAAAATTGGTTGTTGTCACAGGCGCAACTTTCTATGTCGAAGGTCATCATCATCATCATCTGACATGGAGCTGACTCGAGGGTCGATCCTGGATTACGCCAGGCCATACAAAAACTTCTATCACAATACGGTGTTTAAAATCGAATGATGACTGTAGAGAAATAGTTTAGTAGTGTATCTAAGACATAAGTATAATAATTGTTAAGGTTTTGATCTGAGATTTAACTTGCCACACACATGTATTTTGTGTTCACTAATCCATGTTTTGGAAATACGCTATACAAATACTAACGAACGTGCAAACCATAATGGGATCACGCACAATCTGGTTGAAACTATACTTTGGTATTTGGTACTCCTTCCTATTTATGTACAAATAATACAGCTGCTAAAGGAATAGCATCCATTTGCAAAAGATGTAATTCAATTAGTTGTTACAGTCACATAAAAATAGGACTATTTTTTGTACAAATTTCACCCTTCTTATTTTCTGAGGACATTGTATATGTGCTACTTGCATCCAATGCACATTATTATCTTACGGTTTGCTCTATTTATACTAAAGCACAAAGTACCTATTGTGTTAGGAGTATATACAAAATTGATATCGCTTTTACAAATTTTTCCCATGTCTTCGCAATACTGCGTTGTGTCAAAATCGATTGCTAATAATTCACGTACCGGCATGAGTTTTTGGGGATTCAATTTTGCATACCGGATATTAAGTGATAATGCGATTTAAGTTAGCTAGTTGAGAACTGAAGATTTTCATTAACCGACAGAAATACACGGAGTTCTACATTTTCGTTTGTTTCATATGCTTTTACTACATATTTTACATAAGTTATTTATGAAATGTACATATAATACGAATACTTTTTGGGTATAATACATGAAATAAACCACATACTTCCTGTTAGGTTCTATCGCCATAACCAACCAAGAGCCGGTAGAGTTCCTCCTTCCTACCTTCCTAGGTTCGTAGACACACGCACTATAATTGCACGGACTAGAACTTGATAGTTTGCACCCAAAATATTTTTTAAAGTCTCGCTAAGCAATTTTGCTCGAGAGCGCCCAAAATACGTCTGTTCCCAAGCGCGTCGCCAACGCCAGTCCATGGTTCAATTTGTTCCTTTTCGGCTAGATATTCCATAATTAAAGAGCAATCGAATAAAAATTATAAAAATAAATTTCCTCTAAATAACATTTGCTTTGAACGTTGCAGTCTGTACGGTAGCAATTATTTGATAAAGTTTTATGTAGGTATGCTTAGTTTGCCTTTGATTTACGTTTCTGCACTTTATAGGTAGCCGATAATTTTTTATGTGTTTTATAATTGCCTTTTATGCTGCTACATGTAAATATTATTATTGATAACAAGTTATATCGCGGCGTTTGTTACCGGCGCAGTATAAAACTGAGAGAAAAAAGGTAAGTACCAGAATACCAATTTTTTTTGTCATTGTAATTAGATTAGTTTTCAAAATTTCTTACAAAAAGGTGCGCCTAACTAACTCTGATAAAAATCGAAGTAATAAACTTATCAAAATCTGTAAAAAAACGCTGATATCCATCTAAATATCACCAGTAAACTGATACAAACGACAAAAATAAATGCCAAAATGTAGTCTGAATTTGACTAAATAATATTCATTTAAATTACTTTATACAAAAAGATTATTAGAATACAACTATTTTGTACTTTCTAATCATCCTGCTTGATTCGACATTGTAGATACCTATAAGAATACTTATTAAGCCTATCTATTCGATGAATATTTAATACCAATATTCGTAATCGCGCCTTACAGAGCTAACGCATATCATTGACTTTGATTTTACTTTCCCAATAAACATTTCAACAACATTTCAAATTTCGTCAAAATTCCAAAGATAACTAAAAGGACTAAAAATAGCAGTGGATGTATATCAAGCAAGGTCGTTTGATATATTTGATCTTATCACACAATGCCCATGTCAAACAGTATCTTACAAACAAATACCACACACTTCTACAAAAACTTAAGTTTCTGGTTTTTCCAGAAAATTTATTTATTATTATTATCATTTAGTTGCTATTTAATATCAGGCGAAACTCTTCCGATAAAATATGAGCCCGATAAATAGTGACTAACGCTCGTGAAATGCTTCAAATCAACAGGAAAATGCGTTTCTGAGTTTTAGTTAATCAGAACTGTATACTTATTTAATTAGTTCCTAAAAGTGGAAGTGGACTATTCAAGAGATAGATACAAACAATTACTATTCCTAGAACTACTACAATAGAAAATTATATTTTATGAACTGCGAAAACATCCAATGATATCGTGGATACAATAGATTTCGTCATTTCACTACTTTTAATTAAATTACCGAGCCAAACCTGCAACATACACCTGGATTTGGAATAAAAAGGTATTATTGCTATCAATATATCTTAATCTTCTTCCTTTTTTTATTAAATGAGTTATTATCACAACAAGCCTACAATTACGGCGAAGCAAGCCAGTTCATACAGGAAATTTAAATTTGCATCTAATCGTCATGAAAATTAGCCCCAGTTAAAACAAAGTGGATTCCGGTTTCGATTAAAATAATACTAGTCCAGCCTCACGCCGAAGCCTTCGACGAAAAATTAATGCCAACTACGATAAACTATTCAAGAAGCTGCTCTGTCTATCTAGCAGCCAACTATTTTGGTTTGCGATTTTTAACCGCTTTATCGACACTCACAGTGATAATGTCATTTATTTTTTTGGAACTGCAACTCTTCATCGAAAAAGATCATAATCTCGATATAACCAAGAAATTTTCAACCTTAACGAGCAAAATCCCGTTACGGATATATCGAGAAGACGCTCGTTGCTGATACAACAAATAGTGTCGTTCGCTTACCTTCTATAAAGTACTACGCTCATGAATATATGCAAATGATCATAAAATAAATAAACAGAAATTTGTTTGTAGGCTCGTAGAAACTAATTTGTCAACTGAAACTCCAACATCCGTTTTAGATCAAATTCAAGAAAATCAAGCTCTTGAAGATTCTTCCTACTTCCTACGCCATGCTATGGTGTTCTATCGACAATTTTGCACTCTTCTGTACGGTCACATTATAAAAATATATTGTCAATAGTTCACGTAAATATGAAGATAACCTTGCTGTTCTTTTGAGTATCTTAAAGCTCGTCACTTGGCGTTACAATATACAAACAGTTGAACCAACGTTGATAATGTATTCGTTTATATGCTAATTTCGTATCGTCCGTCTTCCACCCTTTTTATCTTTTTCGTTGTCCCAAACCCCGAGTTAGTAGAAGCTAAAACTGAAAAATCGAACCAGTTCAATCTTTGACACAAAGAAGGAAAATTCTTTTGCAGTATACTCGAATCCGGTTAATAGGGACAGCCTCTTATTTGCGCCAAACCTTAAAGAAAATAAACCTAATAAAGGATATAAAAGCAATTTACACCGCTTATTGGGGTCACCCATACATTTAATCGGGACAGTAAATTGAAGATCAAAATGTGTAATGCAAATGCATAATTTTAAAAACACAAGAAAAAAATGTAAACAGGTTAGTATATGTTCTTGACGAAATGCAGTAGATAACAGCACTAAAAACTTGTTTTTTGAAATCTTGTTCAGACATCACATATGTTTGCTGTCGGCGCGGCGGCGGGTAGACATTGTTAGGCGTGGTGTAGTATAGTGGAGTTAACGTATATTCAGTAACAGCTACACCAAAATGCCAAGAAATGACTTGACACCTTCAGGTAAAATTGCTTTGCTCGTAAAAATTAAAAACCAGCTAAATACAAGTCATCGTCGACTCGGTGCGTATTATTTTTCTGTTATTTATATTTTTGTCCAATAATTTACTAAAGTATAATAAAAACACCCACTCTTTAATTTTCTGTAAAACTTCACATATTTGGGACAGCCGCTTCATTGGACCAAAATGTTCTAGGCCCGATATGTCCCGATTAAACTGAATCGACTGTATATCCTGGATTAGAATTTCCAGTTGGCCCCGACCATCCATTATCAAGTTAACGTCCATGGAAGAAATACCGCTTCCACGAAACATTGGTTGAAAATACAAACATTTACCTGATTTGCTAGCAGTTACGAATGCTTACAAGGTATATAACGTGCATCTCACCCATCACATTTATTTGTTAATACAATTATGTATGAGTGTTAGTAAATCAATTTATAGTGATGTAGCGATCTTACCCTTACGACATGATTTTATACAATTTACATATCTAGTTAGAAACGCGTCACAACAGAGATACCACTCAAGCTAATAAATACACAAACAGCTAGTTCGTAGAATACACAGCCCATTAAAATAAATAACAACAACAAATATTAAATTGTAAACCTATTGATTTATAACAACCCGATCTACCTCTATCTATACAATGTCATTTTTCGCACCTTGTTCAGAAACACTATGATAATTTAAACCGCCATCGCGTGGCTCTTTATGTGTTAAAATAGAATTGGCCTCATCTGAAATTTGAAAATTTGCAAAATATTATTTTCTCCATCTTCATTACACATCATTGACATTTAACTCCTTAAAATATATTTCCAAGCCTATAAAACGCGACTATTTGTAACCTACCTACAAGGTTTGTAAATTAAGTAATGAGACTGGTAGCGTAGCGTTAGATCTGGCAACACTGGGGACCCGGAAGTGGAAGGGGCGGCAGGTGAACATGTGGTACACCTTCAGCACGAGTTTGAACTCGCTAGAGTCATTTGGTTGTTCATAGCGATTTTTTTCGTGAAACCGTTTTTTCTAGTGCGTTTTGAAAGCGAGTGACATCAATTTTGAGCAACGGTGTGCTATCAGGTTTTGCTTCAGTTTTGGGCACAGAGCAATAGAAACTTTTGCAAAACTTCGGCAGACCTACGGAAACAGTGTTTTGCCAGGGGCCCAGGTTTTTCGGTGTTTCAAGGCATTTTCAGAAGGAAGAGAGTCGTTTGAAGATGAACCTCTCAACGGAAAGCTTCATTTTCAAGAATCGATGAAAATGTCGACAGAGTCCGGGATCTTTAGCGTTCAGATCGTCGAATGACAGTCAGAATGATCGGGAAAGAGTTGAATTTGATTCACACCACCGTTCATCAGATTTTGACCAATGAATTGGGGATGCGAAAAATCAGCGCAAAAATGGTTCCGAAAAACCATTCGCAGGATCAAAAGCACATCAGGAGGGAAAGGTGTCTTGATTTTTTCGAATCGATTGAAGTCGAATATAAATTGCAGGCTGATTTGCTTTTTGATAGTCAGGGAATCGTTCAGAAAGAGTTTGTGCCTCAAGGCCAAATGGGTAATCAACACTTTTACAGAGAGGTTCTTGAAAGAGTTCGAAAAAGGATCATGCGTGTGAGACCAAACATCAAAAACAACTGGGTGTTGCATCACGACAATGTGCCTTGTCACACAGCAATTTCAATAAAGGGTTTTTTGGCCAGTAAGAACATTCCTGTGGCTCCTCAGCCTCCTTATTCGTCCGATTTGAGTCCTTATGACTTTTTCCTCTTCCCGAGACTGAAAAATCACCTCAAGGGACGTCATTTTGGGACACTGGAAAACATTCAAACGGCTGTCACCGGCCCGCTGAAGGCTATTTCAGTATCCGAGTTCCAGCACTGCTGTGAGGAGTGGAAGAACCGTCTCCAGCACTGTGTGGCTTCCCAAGGCAGTTACTTTGAAGGCGACAGTGTTGAATTGTAATTTTTTTCGAATAAAAAAAATAAGTGGACGCGACTGCCTCCCTGGACTTTCCCATACTGGAAACTGTTCATATCATCTTTATTCAACAGTAGAGATATTTTCCTCAAAACGGTTGTTCAAGTGCTATCCTAAAACCTTGCCTCGTAACGAATAGACTTACAAGGCT